>CM075819.1:25735093-25785802 GCA_037975025.1 Excoecaria agallocha
CATAACTATACCATATTTGTATGCTTATATTTATGTGATAGATATAGGATGCATACCAATGTATGCCAACCATGTATGATAAGGCTTAATTAACTAAAACCCTCAAATAAATACTAAGGTATATAAGCCTTCCATTAATTTGAGGAGAACCAGAGTTCTTTATAGTATGGGTTGTTGACCACAGTCAAGCTCACATTATATCAAATATGTTCAAGTCTAATTAAATGGGTCATCTTATCTAGCCCATTAGTTTGTTGACCACACTCAAGGCTAATAGTTCTAGAGGCAAGATTAGGGAATTGTCCTTGAATGAAATGAATATGCGATATATGAGTATAAGTTAAGGTGACAAATATTTGTACCATCACATGTGTATTAAATGTTTAATAAATTTAGATGTGAATTGTGGCTTGAGAAATATTGCATTATATAAGAAGGAATTTGATGAATCAAATGTTCTTTCAATTAAGTGGTTAAGCCTAGGGGTCTTAGTTCAGTTGTGGATTAGATAGGCATGCCTAAAGGGATATAGTTGCAGCTGCCATATTTGATCCCGTTTGGGTCCATTGTCTGTTCCTTTGATGGAACCATAGTTCGACCCCTTGGGTCTATTGTTTGATATCTTCGAGATATCTATTATTTGATACCTTCGGGGTATCCATTGCTCCCGTTATCCACCCCTTTAAACTAGTACTTAGGCAGGCTATTAAATTTAAGAGAATTGTTAAAGAAAAGAAATACATGCATTAATTTATTCATCTGTATAATGCAAGTATGTGAATGATTGATTACCATGTTTTATCTTCGCTTTTTTTGGCCATATTGTTAGATTGAGACAACCTCATGATACTAGTATGTTGAGGTGCTTATTGAAATATTGTGTAAAGATATTTACATTCGCTTAACTCTATTGGTCAATTATATTATTATTATTTTTATATGTTATCTCCCCGCTAAGCTTTATAGCTTAGCACGGTTGCTTTACATCCGTGTAGGTTTGACTGGTGGTCGTTCAGGGACTTAATTCTGCATCGGTTGGCCAACAAGAGTCAGTTCAAACTATTAGATGAAGGATATTTTGTGGATAGTTCTTTTGACTAGTCTTGTATTTTGTCATGCTTCATTGGGGGTAATGTAATATGGAGGGACTGTAACCTTAACTTAAATTACCATGCTTGCTTGCCCTTCCATTGTTGTTGTGGTTAATGTATGATTGCCACATTATAACTATTTGCATGACTTTCCAGTTTAACTATTGAAGTATGCATGCACCATATCTATATATGATAACATGTTGATGATTGATTGTTGTGAGTTTTGGTTGCTGAAGGAATGATAGACATACTGATTGGAAGTCAGTATTAGGGTATGATAATTGGTGGTATCAGAGCACCTGGTTTAGCCTTTTCTGGGCAATAGAAGTCTGGAAATCTTGATTATAGTATTGTGTCTTGTTGGTCTAATGCAGTAAGTCCTTATTTTCATGTAGATCAAAGATGGATGATTCTAGAGATGCTATTGAGGAATCGGTGGAAAGTAATTTACCGGCTGCAATGTGTCCCTCTGATACAAGATCTCTATCAACAAATCAGAATGAGATTCCTGCTGCTATGCCTGGAGAGGCATTGCTAAAAATTTCTTAGGATATGGCCCAAAATTTTGCAAAGGATGACGGCACCTAAGGCCCCAATTTCTAAGGTTAGAAAGTATGGTGGGAAAGAATTTTTTGGTACCACCTTGGAGCGATTAGAGGAAGCTGAATTTTTGTTGGAAATGTTGGAGAGGATTCTAGATGATATCTAATGCCCTACTCATTATAAGGTATCGTGTGCTGTATCATTACTTCAAGGACCAGCATACGATTGATGGAAGTTGGTACTCATACAACATCAAGTAGTGGCTCCTCTTACTTGGGAATTCTTTGAAACTGAATTCAAAAAGAAATATGTTATTGAGGCTTATAAAAAGGAGAAGCTAAGACAGTTTTTGACCTTGAAGCAGAGGGTTATATCTATAGCAGAGTTCGAGAAGTAATTCAGTCGGCTGTGCAAATATGTTCCCAAAGAGATGTTAACTGATGCCTTCAAGAGTAGACAATTTGAGGATGGACTGAATCATCAGATTAGGGAGAAATTGATAGGGGCTACATCTCTTCAAAATGTGAACTTTCAACAACTAGTGATGGCTGCTATAAAGGTGGAGAAGCATGAGTCAACTAAGAGAGAGAGAGAACGAAAAGGGAGCGGGGCCAAGGGTGGATGGTCCACTGAGAAGAGGTTCAAAGGAGCGCAAAATTTACAACTAGCAAGGGGAAATTATAACCCTGCTAGCAAGATGAAAGGACAAGGATCTACAACAGTGTCCAAGTCAATCAACATACCCCATCAGAACAAAAAGGGGGTCAGCCACCTAAGTGTCCTCATTGTTCCAGGCGTCATTGGGCTCCATGTAGGAAAGAATTGGGAGCCTACTATAATTGTGGTGCTACTGACCACTATATAACTAATTGCCCCTCCAAGCAGGCATAAGACTCAACACAGCAAAGTAGCAGAGGAGCTTCAAATATGTACTTGGCTATAAGAATAGGAAGCAGAGGTAGGGGGGCGAGGTAGTTTTGGTTGCCATGGATCCCAGTCTCGTAATGTATCTGAGTCCGTAGATAGACCAGTCGCACTAGCTTTTCTAGGGCGGGCTTATACCATGAAGGCACTCATTTATATGTTTCCCTTGAGAGTATGAGTGGGGGTGTGTCTAAGTTGCATTAATTGGAATATAATATATGTGTAACTAGCCCATTAGGGGACGGCATATGTGTGAATAAAATGTTCCCTAACTGTCCCATCTTGATCCAAGGAAGAGAATTTTTAGCTGATCTTATCGAACTGCCTTTTCGAGAATTTGATGTTATTTTAGGCATGGACTGGTTGCTTTAAGCATCGGGCATTAGTGAACTATGGGTCTAAAATCGTAACTCTTAGTGATAAAGAAGGTAATAAAGTAATAGTGGCAGGTATTCCGACGTAACCTTTGATCAATATAATATCTGCAATACAAGCTAGACGATTTCTAAGGAAGGGGTGTGAAGCATTTCTAGCCCTAGTTCTTGATTCAAAAAGGGACACGGTTAAGCTCCAGAACATACCGGTAGTGAACGAATTTCCAGATGTGTTTTCCTTAAGACTTACCTGGTCTTCCCCCTGACAAGGAGATTGAATTATCTATTGAGGTTTTACCTTGCATAGCACCCAGTTCAAGAGCCCCCTATAGAATGGCTCCAAAGGAATTGAAAGAGTTGAAGATACAATTGCAAGAACTGCTTAACAAGGGTTTTATCAAGCCTAATATATCTCCATGGGGTTCACCGGTCTTATTTGTTAAGAAGAAGGATGGTTATATGAGGATGTGTATTGACTATCGACAGTTAAATAAAGTGACAGTGAAAAAGAAGTATCCATTACCCCGAATTGAGGATTTATTCTATCAGTTGAAAGGGGCAGGAGTGTTTTCAAGGATTGACCTAAGATCGGGGTACTACCGACTCCGAGTTAAGGATGTGGATTTTTCGAAGACAACATTTAGAACTAGATATGGACATTATGAGTTTCTAGTAATGCCATTTGGGTTAACGAATACACCAGCTGCATTTATGGATTTTAATGAACAAGGTGTTTAGATCATATTTGGACCAGTTCGTAATGGTTTTTATTGATGATATTTTGGTCTATTCTAAAAATGAAGAAGAACATGCTGAGCATTTGAGAATTGTGTTACAGACCTTAAGGGAGAATCAATTGTTTGCAAAAATAAGCAAGTGTGAGTTTTGGTTGACTGAGATTTCCTTCCTTGGTCATCTGGTATCTTTGAAAGGTATTAGAGTTGACCCCACAAAAATTGAGGCTATTATCAATTGGACACCGCCTTGCAATGTACCTGAGGTAAGGAGTTTCTTGGGATTGGCTGGTTACTATAGTCTCTTTGTGAAAGGGTTTTGGTGATGGCATCTCCACTTACTGAGTTGTTAAGGAATAATGTTAGTATCATGGTTTCCATTGTTGTCTGTAGATGTTTTATAGAAACTAGGTTTTCTTATTTGAGTTCTTTGGTTCTCTAGAGGAAGTTAAAGATGATTAATGAAAGATATTTGGTTTAAGATGAGTTTTGGTAAGATGTTATAGCCTATGAAGTTATTATGTTCTTATCAAAGCGTTACGACCCTTGAACCCTAGCAATACTTGGTCAAGCAAGCTTTGAAGCTTGTGAAACCGTGGTCACACAAGCTTTAAAGCTTGTAAAACAGTGGTCATGCAAGCTTTAAAGCTTGTGAAGCCATGGTCAAGCAAGCCTTAAAGCTTATAGAGCACATGGCCACGCAAGCTTTAATGCTTGTGAGGCACACGACCACGCAAGCCTTAAAGCTTGTAGAGCACGTGGCCATATAAGCTTTAATGCTTGTGAGGCACACAGCCATGCAAGCCTTAAAGCCCTCTTCCTTTGTGGAGCACGTGGCCACGCAAGCTTTAATGCTTGTGAGGCACACGGCCACATGCCAGTCCACTGCTCTTTATTTCTTCGTTTTGCACATTTTTCCAATTATCTCCCAAATCACTTCCCCGTTATTATTATTGGCTAAGCCAACACTCTTTATAACGATAATAAACACTTTTAACGTGACCTAATAGGCACATTTAGTGGGTATGATCACTAGAGGTAATATGTGATTGTTTTATGCTATGCTTTATTGTCAAGCCATAACAATTAAGGTAAAGTGATCATGGTAAGCTCATCAAGTAGTGTTAATTATAACTTACTTCGATATGTGATCGTAATAAATGAGATTACTATGAAAGTATGTATGTTTATGCGAGGTAGGTTTGAGAATTATCCTTGAATGAAAATGAATATGCGATATATGAGTACAAGTTAAGGTGACAAATATTTGTACCATCACATATGTATGAAATGTAAATTCGGATGTGAATTGTGGCTTGATAAATATTGCATTATATAAGAAGGAATTTGATGAATCAAATGTTCTTTCGATTAAGTGGTTAAGCCTGTGGGTCTTAGTTCAGTTGTGGATTAGATAGGCATGCCTAAAGGGATATAGTTGCAGCTGCCATAGTTGACCCCGTTTGGGTCCATTGATTGTTCCTTTGATGGAACCATAGTCCGACCCCTTGGGTCCATTGTTTGATATCTTCGAGATATCTATTGTTTGATACCTTTGGGTATCCATTACTCCCTTTATCCACCCCTTTGAACTAGTACTTAGGCGGGCTATTAAGTTTAAGAGAATTGTTAAAGAAAAGAAATACATGTATCAATTTTTTTATCTTTATAATGCAAGCATGTGAATGATTGATTACCATGTTTTATCTTCGCTTCTTTTGGCCATATTGTCAAATTGAGACAACCTCCTGATACTAGTATGTTGAGGTGCTTATTTAAATATTGTGTAAAGATATTTACATTCGCTTAACTCTATTGGTCGATTATATTATTATTATTTTTGTATGTTATCTCCTCGTTAAGCTTTATAGCTTAGCACGGTTGCTTTACATCCGTGTAGGTTTGACTGTTGGTAATTCAGGGACTTAATTCTGCATTGGTTGGCCAACAAGAGTCAGTTCAAACTATTAGATGAAGGATATTTTGTGGATAGTTCTTTTGACTAGTCTTGTATTTTGTCATGCTTCATTGGGGGTAATGTAATATGGAGGACTGTAGCCTTAACTTAAATTACCATGCTTGTTTTCCCTTCCATTGTTATGGTGGTTAATGTATGATTGTCACATTATAACTGTTTGCATGACTTTCCAGTTTAACTATTGAAGTATGTATGCACCATATCTGTGTATGATGACATATTGATGAATGATTGTTGTGAGTTTTGGTTGCTGAAGGCATGATAGATGTACTAATTGGAAGTCGGTATTAGGATGGATGCTAGAACCATCATTTTGTATCTAGAGGAACTTTATTCTTCTTAGACTAGAACTGAGCAATATGAGATTGCTCGAGCTCTATTTAGCTGCAAAATGGTGGAAGACACTTTTTAGATAACCAAGGCACAGCCAAAAAATGGTGGTATCTCTAAAAAGAAGGTTGCCAAGAAAGAGAATCCCAAAGGAACCTGCTTCCATTGTGGAAAGGATGGTCACTCGAAGCGTAACTGCAAGGCCTATCTAGATTCTCTCAAGGAGAAGAAGCATGCTGATGCTTCTACTTTAGGTATTCATATGATTGAAATGAATACATATTCTATTGCTTCAAAACAATCTTGGGTATTAGATACCGAATGTGGATCTCACTTGTGTAATGATCTACAGGGGCTTAGAAGCTTTAGAAGAGTTGAAAAGGCAGAGATATATTTGCAGTCAGCTACTAGATAGAACATCTCTACAATGGTTGTGGGGACTTACCATTTGCCTCTTCCAAGTGGATTAGTACTGGAATTAAATAATTGTTATTATGTTCTAGCTTTATCCAAGAGTATTATTTCTTTCAGTTATTTATTAAACGATTATGACATTTGTTTAAAGGACAAGCGTTGTTACATTTTTAAGAACAATATGTTTTATGCAAAAGCAATCATTGAGAATGGTATATTTGTTCTTGATTTAATTAAAAAAGTGCATAATGTGGATACTAAGAGAATGAAACATGATAATCTAAATACCTCATACTTATGGCATTGTCATTTAGGCCATATAAATGAGAAAAGCATGACCAAATTAGACAAGTCAGGTGATTTGGGATCATTTGATTATGAATCATTTGATACATGCGAATCTTGTTTATTAGGAAAAATGACAAATGCTCCCTTTATTGGTAAAGGAGAACGAGCTAAAATGGTTTTGAACTTAATACATTCAGATGTATGTGGCCCAGTGACTACACATGCTAGAGGAGGTTACTCCTACTTCATTACATTCATAGATGATTATTCCAGGTATGGATACATCTATCTAATGAAACATAAATCAAAAGCATTTGAAAAGTTTAAAGAATTCATAAATGAAGTAGAGAAGCAACTTAGCAAGAGTATTAAAACACTTAGATCATATCAAGGTGGAGAATACTTAAGCCAAGAATTTCAAGATTATCTTAAAGATAATGGGATTTTATCTCAATGGACTCCACCATATACACCACAACACAATGGTGTATCTGAAAGGAGAAATCGAACACTATTAGATATGGTTCGATCAATGATGAGCTGAGCAGACTTGCCTAAGTCTTTTTGGGGATATGCACTAGAAACTACTGTTTATGTGTTAAATAGAGTTTCTAGTAAATTAGTTGATGTTACTCCATATGAGATGTGGAATAACAAGAAACCCACTCTTTCTTATATGAAAGTATGGGGTTGTACTGCTTATGTGAAGAGGACAATGTCAAACAAATTAGATATTAAGTCTGATAAATGTTTATTTGTGGGATATCTAAAAGAAACCTTTGGATATTATTTCTATCATCCCTTAGAACAAAAGGTGTCTGTTTCAAGGCATGTTGTCTTCTTGGAAAGAGAATTTCTCCTACGAGAGGACAATGGGAGTAAAATTAAACATGGTGAAGTTCAAGACCCACAAATAGAAGTAGATCAACCGATTTAACCCGAGACTGAATTTTATTATTATGAAATTACAGTTGAACCTGATTATACACAAAATCCTAGAAGATCTACTAGGATGCGTTTTATCCTTGTGAGATATGGATTTCACGTTGATTCGGTTAGAGGCATAACTGTAGTAGTGGATAATGAGCCTATAAGCTATCAAGAAGTTTTTAACAGTTCAGAACATGATTTATGGCTTGAGGCTATGCAATCTGAAATGGACTCCATGTATGAGAATAAAGTATGGACTTTAACTCAACCACCTGAAGGGATAAAACCCATAGGGTGCAAATGAGTCTTCAAAATGAAGACCGACATGGAAGGTAATATAGTTACCTATAAAGCTCGCTTAGTAGTAAAGGGTTGTCATAAAAAAAAAGGTATTGACTATGACGAAAACTTTTTTCCTGTAGCGATGCTTAAGTCTATAAGAATATTTTTAGCCATTGCAGCTTATTATGATTATGATATTTGGCAAATGGATGTGAAGACAGCTTTCCTAAATGGAAATCTGACTGAGGATGTGTATATGACACAATCAGAAGGGTTCACATCAGGAAATGGTGAAAAGGTATGCAAGCTTCAAAGATCCATTTATGGATCGAAGCAAACCTCTAGGAGCTGGAACATACGATTCAATGAGACAGTCAAAGAGTTTGGTTTCTCACAGAATGAAGATGAACCTTGTGTGCATAAAAGGGTCAGTGGGAGTGCAATTGTCTTCCTGGTTCTATATGTGGATGACATATTGATCATAGGAAATGATATTTCTCTTCTCCAATCTATTAAAATATGGTTATCCAAGCAATTATCCATGAAAGACCTTAGAGAAGCATCCTATATATTGGGAATAAGGATCTATAGAGATAGATCCAATAGGTTGCTAGGTCTTTCTCAAAGTACATATATAGATAAGGCATTAAAGAGGTTCAATATGGATCTCTCTAAGAAAGGGTTTATACCCATGGTGCATGGGAAACACCTTTCTAAGTCTATGTGTCCGCAGACACTAGAGAATAGAGAGAACATGAATAGAATACCATATCCATCAGCAATTGGTTCTATCATATATGCTATGTTATGTACACATCTAGATGTAACATTTGCTTTGACTGTCACAAGCAGATTCCAATCCAATTTTGGAGAGGAACACTAGGCAGCTGTCAAGAATATCCTTCAATACTTGAGAAGGACTAAAGATATAATCTTGGTATATGGAGAGGGAAGTTTAGAAGTAAATGGGTATACAGATGCTAAATTCTAATCTGACAAAGATGATTGTAAATTACAAACTAGTTATGTGTTCATAATGGGAGGAGGAGTAGTTAGTTTAAAGAGTTCCAAACAAGAAACAACTACTGATTCCACGACAGAAGCTGAGTACATTGCTACTTTGAAAGAAGCCAAAGAAGCAGCTTGGATCAAAAAGTTCATATCTGAACTAGGAGTGGTGCCTAGCATTGTTGATTCGATTCCTTTTTATTGTGACAACAATGGAGCCATTGCGCAAGGAAATGAACCACGGTCTCATCAGCGATCGAAGCATGTTCTCAGATGCTACCATCTCATAAGGGAAATAGTAGCTACAAATGATGTGAAAATAGAAAGGGTCCCTACAGATGATAATGTGGCAGATCCCCTCACTAAAGCACTTTCCCAGATAAAGCACGATCACCATATAAATAGCATGGGTCTGAGACATATGAGTGATTGGCTCTAGTGCAAGTGGGAGATTGTTAGAGATTATGCCTTAGAGCCTATGTAAAAGGTATAAATTTCATATGTATGGATTTATATTCTTAATAAAAGGTATTATTCATTTATTAATGTTGTGTTTAAATACATGAGTTTTTAAATCTTAAATTAATAAATGAATTCCTTGATATTATAAACACAGTGCAAAGACAATCATGAAAGTGTTCATGATATGAGGTGTCTATTGCAAGCAAATGTGTTAATATCTAAATATCCCTAGTCATAGAATTAACAAGATAGGACATTGTTAATTCAGACAGACTAGCATATGTTATACTTCTTGAATGGTTCAAGCAATGGTTCTCATAACTGTGATTATGGAAGATAATCAAAGCCAACATGTGGATGCTTGTTAGAATAACAAGTTCATTGGAGACCTGCAAAGATAATGCTCACATGGATATTAAATCTATGTCAGTGAGGAATCTCTTCATAGCATTTGTGCAAGTATCCTTAGACTTGAGATCGCCAAAGTTATCTTAAGTAGCAAGTGGTATATTTTGACTCCATAACTGATTACTTCCAACTTGGAGTTAACATAGTTAGGAGATTGGGTATATCATGACCTACTTGAAGATAGCTGAGTGATTGACAAAGGATTCACCATCCCAGATTTAGTAAGGGAAGTTATCTTGCATGTAACTATAATAGCCTAGTTTAGAGAATCTTTGGCCAGAGTAATATGCCAAAATGGATAGAGATCCATGGAGGGAATTTTGTGAATAATGGTTAAATTAATAGAACATACATAATTAGATTTATATGAGTTAACAGAAATTCATACTCATAATCTAATTGAGATAAGAGTGGTGAAAGGAGTAATTGCACTGTAACTGTTTCTATGGAAGGGTATAGTCAAACTACTTGACGTTCCTGATATTTGGGTAGTCATGATGCCTAGCTAGAGGTCAATCATGACTTGTATAATAGTGTATCAAGAATATCAATAGGAATTGATAAAATGATTTAAAGAAGTTTAAATCATGTGAGTTTTGAATGGAACTCATAATTACATATTATACTACCAATATAGACAGGAATCCAATACGTCACACACATATAGAGAAAAGGATAAAATGGTAAAATGACAAAGATAATAATATTTGATATTATTATGGGAATAGAGAAGTGAATAAGAGAATAATTAATTAAAGAGTTTAATTAATTATGATCAAGTAAAATTATTCGCGAAACTTTTGAGAAATGTTTGTAAATTTGGACCTAATTGAAATAATGTATTTCATAATTAATTATTATTGGACTATAAGTGTTATAAGGCTGATATAATAATTAATAGATCTATTAGAGGAATTACAAAGGCCCAGAGAAGTGTTGGCATAGAAACCCTCCAGAAGAAGGGCCACACGCCAAGCCAAAATAGAAGGCCTTAGAGGCCTATTTCTTGGACCAAAATAAATTAAATATGTTACAAAAGTGTCATGGATCCTACATATTTAATTTGGTTGGATTTGGAATTCATTTGGGTAATTAAATCCAAGTATATGTACAAAGGGCCTAGTTTTTAGGTTTTATGCATAGTCTTTTGTGAAAGGGCTTAAATTGGATTTAATTGAGCCCAAATAATTATAAATAATTTCAGAAGCCCAATTAATAATTCTCCAGCAATTTTAAAGATCCCAATCCCATTATGAAGTTGGATTTTTTAACCTAACTATAAAAATCCAAGAGATGTGGAATTAGAGTTAAGTGTGAACAATTAAGAAAAGCTTCTTCTCTCTTTTCTCTCAACCCTAGCTGCCACTCCCAAAAGCTAGCATCTAGGGATTTCGGCCAGACCTTATTTCTCCCAATTATTGGTTCATTCATTCCTTCTCTAGTGTGGATTACTCATTGGAGGTGTTTGATTTTGGACACTGTGGTTTGCGACAACCTGGTGAGAAGGAAAATCAACTGTATAGCAAAAATCAAAGGTGATTTTTCTTATTGTCATTAATATATATATTGTAAATTAATGGCAAGATCAGATATATTGGTTAAAAATTTTAAATTTCGCTTATGTATGAGATGCATGTAACAGATAATTCCCAACACATTTCTATCCAATTTGGATAGTAATCCTAAGGAAAAGGCAAAAGCTATCACTTTGAGGAGTGAAAAGGAGGTAAAAAAAAGTTGAAAAAGGTAAAATTTCTTTAAAAGTGGTGGAACCAACGACGGAGATAAGTATTTATAAACCCAATACTATTAGAGATGTACCTAATACATTTGAAAAAGGTAAAGGTATGGAAAAATATGGTGTGACTAATGTTGATGAGTCTAAGTTACCTTACCCTACTATAGCTAGAAAAGATAAGCAAAACAAACAATTAGCTAGATTTCTTGACATGTTTAAAAAGTTGCATGTAAATTTACCTTATGCCGAAGCTTTATTACACATGCTTGTATGCTAAATTCATGAAAGAGCTTTGTTCTAATAAGAAAAAGTTAGAGGGTATGGGTATGGTGTAATTGTTTGAAAATTGTAATGCAATATTAATGAGTAAAATTCATGAAAAACTAGAAGATCCAAGTAGTTTTACTTTGCCATGTGAGCTAAAAGGGATTTTTTTTAGTCATGCCTTGTGCGATTTAGGTGCTAGCACAAATTTGATGCCATATTCCATTTGCAAGATATTAAATTTCAGAGATATTAAGGAGACTTGAATGACATGACAATTGGTGGATGGGTTTATGAAAAGACCTAAAGGCATAATTGAGAATCTTTCCTTATACACTCTATCCACACAATTACTTCATGCCTTCAATCCTTGATTGATTTTGTGTTACTACGACCTATAATGGTTGTGACTTGTTCAATTATGGTGCTTCTTTAGTTTACATTTATATTTGCACTTGATTGCTATTTTGGATTTATGCAGTGGCTCCTAAGCATGCATGCAATGATGGCACTTCTAGTTCATCAGGCATTCACATGCCTCCATATATGGATGATGAGTTTGCTCCTTTATATGAGTATTTTGCAGGAGTTCAGTATGTGAAGCTTGTGTACTTGAATAAATTCTACCTTGATATAAGTGCCAAAAATTTATGGTCAAAAGTGAATCAATTGATTGAAAATATTGGTTGGACTAGTTTGTCAAGAAACAATTGGAAGTGCATCCAACAATAACTCAGGACTTTTTAACCATCTACAGTTGTGACTTTGAAGATGAAAATGATGATGATGGCACTGTCTATTTTCAGTTGGGGCAAAAGAAGTATATAATAAGCTTTAAAGAATTCACCAAGCATCTTGGCTTCCCTGTGGACAATGTTCAAGGCTTACCAAATTTAACCCCAAGGTAGAACTAAGCAGTCATCAGAGATGACATAAAGACCACCAACTTTATGGCCAAGAACACCAAGTCTCACCACTAAAAAAATCATACATTGTGAGTTCTTCTTAGATTTTTTGGGCATACTCGAGGCCTTAGAGGTGTCAATGCAGGAGAAGTTTTAATTCTGAGGTGTATAGTTGAAAGGGTTAGATTGAATGGTGCTTATCTTTTGTGGTGAAAGATTGAGGATTTACAAAAAAAGCCTTATTTTATGAAAAAGATCTATTTAAGGGGCATGGTGATAGTGTTGGTAAAGGCAGTCCATTATTTGGATTTGGGACATTCCCTTGGTTCACCAAGGTATATTGATTATAAAATGCTTAAAAATGTGAAGTTTATATAGGATGAGCCTCACTGATATTGGATCGATAGAGTAGAATATCTTAACTTAGTTATTACTGGTCGTGCGCGACTACCTAGAGCTGATCAGGCAAATAAGGAGGAAAATGAGAATTTGGTTTTTTCAAATTTGCTTAAGGGTGAAAAAAGGCTAAGTGTGAGGTATTTGATAACTTTGAATTACAACTATGTTTTTCAGTTTGCTTTTAGGTTTGTATAGTTGTTTTTAATGTTAAATTGCTTGATTTTACATTTAAAGTGTTAGTGTTTTGAGTTGGGAGTGTTTAAGTTGTTTTTGTGTGATTTTGCAATATTTCTATTGAAAAAGATCCAAATCAACCCGACAGGGATAAAGGAGTTCTCCACCAAGTTACACGAAGCAAATTTCGTGTTAGTACAAAAGCAAACAACTCAGCAAGAAAGAATTTTATCCCCACCGAGTGCTTATCATCTAGAGACAAACAACTCAGGAGGGATACAAAAGCATCACCACCAAGTCATTTATCTTTTTGGGTAAAAGAAAATCAACTTGACAGGGACATCTGTTCATCCCCACTAAGTCACCTTTATTCCCAGCTTATTTCCAATCAATTTGGCATAGATACTTAGCCATCTCCATCGAGTTCTTTATGTAAAGTTATGATAAAGGATGTTTTTTTTGCTCTTTTAAGTAGTTAGGTGGTGGCTAGATTCTTAGAGATTACGGTATTTAAGTATCTTAAAGTTAGAATTATTGAATTAGTCCATTTTTCATTTTAGATTAGACCTAGTTTTTATTCTTTTAAAATGGAAGAGCTCTATTCACTTAGGGTTTTCAAGGTTTCTCCTCTATTATTTCTGAAGACATGAAGATCAAGTTTGAAGCTTTATGAGTATAGTGTTTAATTATTTTATTTTTTTCATTCATTTCCATTATGAATAGTGAGTAATTCCCTACTTTTGCTGAGGAAAACTTAAACCTCATTCTTTTACTGTAATGGCTCTTAATTGAGCTGAATTTTAATATAAGTTTGTTATTTCTTAATTCATGTGTTGAATTCTATCTTGGATTAAGATTTAATTGATGTTCAATGTTTTGAATAGATGATTGAATGTTATAATGAGTTCTTAATTGATGATATACATATTCTTGACCTATTTTACTCATGTCAATTTATTGTTATGTTTTGAAAATTAAGATAGGAATTTATTGTTCATTAGTTGATTAGATTTAAGAATTTAAATTAAGATTAAGCTAAGGTTAAGTGTTTTAAAAGAGGATTTAACCAAAGTTTAGGAGTTTAAAAATCGGATTTGCATGCTGGGTATTAGATTGTTCTTAAACAGACGAATTAATACTCTAGAATGATATTCTGAATAAGATATATGTTTTTAACTTGTTTTCCATAACAACTTATGTTATTTTAGAATTGAGTCATTATTAATAAAAGGTCAGGTGGACAGCAGAAGTGTTTTAGTTATTCATTTTTATCATCATTTAATTTTTGTCTACATTTAATTTATTTTTATCTAATCTAAGTTTTTTATTTGCTTAATTGTTAATTTAGCTTAGCCCAATTTATAATCACTCTATAAAAGTTAGGAAATTCCTTCACACGTCATTTATTATAAAATAAAAAATACATAATCTCTTAGGTATGATATTAAAGAGTTTTAATTTTATTTTCTTATATTACTAGTTGATTTAGTACGCTTGCTAGATACCAATCAATTAACTTGCAAAGGAAAACATTTTATAGGAAATTTTTAAGTTTTAATTTTTCAAACCTCTTTAATGTTCTGCATCAAAAACCTTTTATAAGAAAGTATTATGCATGGGTGTGCAACTTAATGATGCACAAATAAGTACAACTAATGGATATGAAAATGTGTATTCCTTCCCTTATGTACAGGTGTGCAACTCAATGATAGATAAACAAATGGGTCAAATTGATTTGAAAATGCAAATTCTTTCCCCTATGCACGAGTGTACAACTTAATGATGAACAGACAAGTGGGCAAATGGGCAAATAATAAGGGTTATTCCCTAATGTATGGGTGTTCATAAAAAATGAATCACAAGCATGCATTAGAAATATCCTTCATTATCAAACTCTTTTAGTCCTCTTAAATGCCTAAAAAATCACAAAAGACCCCACATTTTTTTTAAGTTTGTAAAATATGAAGAGATCCTAGAACCCTCGATTCTCATATTTAAAAGAGAAGGTTTCCTCAATAGGTAATTTTGACAAAGGTCTCCTTAGAACCTAGTGTATACACTAAGGAAACCATAAATTATACTCTTTTGCAATGTGATTTTTTTAAAAAAGTATGGTCTGCATCCTACCTAACCGTCACTCCTACAATTAATCCTTTCACACCTTTTAGAGTTTGGTAGAAAACACTTTTCTACTCCATCATTGTTGATAGGGAAAAAGTCATGCTAGAATTAGCTTTGTTTATTGGGATATTGAGAAAGATAGGAACAAACTAAACTTTAAAGGAAAAACGAATTACCTTGGTAGATTAGTTAAGAATGACAACAAACTCTAGAGTGAATTCTATAATTCTTGTAACAGTAATTCTCTCCCATCTTCCTTTTCCCCATTTGCTTGTAAGTTAAGTTATCCCCATAAGATATCATCAAGATTAACTATGATAGATCTTTTAATTATAGGGAAAAAAGTACATGGATGAGTTGCAATTGTAAGAAGCCACCAAGGTACCATCCAAGCTATATTTATCAATTTTCAACTAGTTGATTTTTCTTTCATTACTAAAGCTTTTGCATCTAAATAGGCAATCAATCTAGCTTTATCCAAGCATTTCCCTAAAATAATTGTAAAAAGTGATTCCTTTACATTGATTGACACCTTACAAAAAAATGTTCATTTCCTTGGGAGATTATAAACATTTGTGTTGATTTCTTTTCCTATTTAAATAGTTGATTTCGATTGTCTTTGCTTTTATTCCTAGAATTGTGAATAGTGCAATTGATTTTGTTGCTCACTCCATTAAAGTTTCAAATTATAATACAGCTTGGCTATTAGACAACTCACATTAGATTAGTGTAATTTTAGCAAGAAATTATTCCCTTGCTCTTTTTATTGAATGAATGGCATTTTTTATTAAAACTTAAATAAATTCCAATACATTCATTATTAAATTTCCGATTTATTGAACCCTAGTCTAAATTTTAAGACATTAAAAATAGGGTGAAGATGCAAAACTACCCCTCTACATTCGTCAAAATTACAATGTAACCCTCTTACTTTAGTTTGGTGCAATGTTATCCCTCCATTAATAATTTATTAAAATTGACCAATTTTCATCATTTGACCTTAACATATTTTTGCTAAAGGTGCAATTTAGCCCTTTTACTTTCACTTTTATGCAATGTTACCCTTGAATGTTCAAAACTAGAGCAATATTGCTCCTTTGTAAACTGTCTTTTAAAGTATACCAAATTTTCATCTGTTAGCCTTAATACCTAGAATTTGAATATTAATAAATGACATATAAGACACAATGTGTCCTTTATATGTATAAGAAATGGCAGAAAGAGAAGTAAATGACAAAAATATCTATCCATATTAAAAGAAAGTAATTATTTTCTTTTATTGAAATAATAAAATTTGTAAGGAAAATATCTAAGGTTGTGTGTTCTCTTTTTACTAAAAGTGACCATAGATAAGCTAACTAGTCTATGAATAAAAAAAATTAAATAGTCCATTAATATCGATTTTTTAAAATCACTAACCATTAACCAGTCTATTACATTTAGTTAACCAGTCCATTGGTTTCGATTTTTTTTGTTAACTAATATTTTTTGTTTAACTATTAAAATTTATAACATAAAATTATAAAAATAATTAGGCAAAATTCAAATGTGCAAAGTAATTCAAAAAAATTACAAAATAAATATAAATTAGTAATCAAAATTCATGTTCAACAAATTAATAGCTAATATTATAAAATAAATTTAATATTTGTTGGAAATTAACATACTTGATTCTAAATCATATAAAATTTTGGATAATATTAAATGTTCAAACATAAATTCTAAATATAATATAATATAATATAATATAATATAATATAATATAATATAATATAATATAATATAATATAATATAATATAATATAATATAATATAATATAATATAATATAATATAATATAATATAATATAATATAATATAATATAATATAATATAATATAATTAAGTGCTATTAAGTAAAATATGAATACAAATATATGATAAAAAAAACAACATATATAAAAGTTAATCAGTTGCTACACATAAATATTACTCTATAATTAAAAAAAATATTAATATAAATTTATATTAAAGTATTATATAAATTTCTTAGGAAAATATAAAAAAATTAAGATATAAAAACAAAAATACAATTTAAATATATTTTAAAGTATTATTTATGTAAATTTTAGAGAGAAGTAGAAAAAAAAAATTTTAAGGTATAAAAATAAAAATAAAAAATATATGAATCGGTTAATCGGTACTTAAAAACCGAAATCATAACCAAAAAGATGGAAATTAAAAATCATAACTGATTCCATCAAATTGGTTAACAAAAAAAATTATTTCGATTTTGGACTAATTTTATGGTTAACCATTTTTTTGGTTTTTTTGCTCACCCCTACTTTTTACACAAAGAAGAAGAAACTATTATGGGGGGCTTGTCACACCCTAATTTCCCTTAGGAGAGTACAAGGGTGCTCATAACCAGACTATTAACATAAAGTATAAAAAAAATATCTTGAATTATTTACTCGAAAAATAATTAATAAGTCTTCACAAAATAAAATACACATCTTAGATACATGAAGGAGTAATTTAAAATCATATTCTAAACTTCTAAGTTGGCCGACTGTTGTTGTCTCGACTCTAACCTTTGCTTCAATAAGTAAACACCTATACAGTTGAAAAGCTAATGTGCTAAGCATCAACCTTAATGTGTATTAGGACTACACCTATTGGTCAATAACATATAATAAAAGTAGGTTTAATATGAAATACTCAAGAATCATTAAATGTTTAAAATACATATTTCAATAAACAATGGAGTATAACTCAAAATATAGTAATTATTTAAGCTTTTACTATCATAATTAAAACTAGAGTATAATGTTAATAGGTTATAGCAGAAATGATAAAAAACACAACATTATCAAGGTTCCTATTATTGTCTAAGGAGGAAAATAAAGGAATTTAAAATAAAAGATATCTTAGGTATCCAAATAAAAGTGACAAAAATCCAATCAAGATAGTCATAGAGCATAAGTGTAATGCCCTTACAATCTAAGTCATCTAAATAGTACTTCTTAAGGGTGAATAATGACATTGAGTGACACTAAGGGTGAATAGTACCATTTGGGACCCACAAAAATTTTACTTCACCACTGAAAATTATAATTCATGATGACTCTGATGGTATAAATTAAGATAAAATTGAGGTCAAATAGGTCCTATAAGGCACAGTGAAAAATTTACCCGGCTGATATTGGGGTTGATCGAACTTTGGCCAATTAGAAAAAAAATTATTTCAGACTTCATAAAATTATTCTGATTACATGAAATAACTAATAATAATCCTAATTAATATTTGGAATTGAAAAATAAATGTTTTAGATAACTTTAAATTTTCGAATTTCAGACCGATAAATTTTACCTGCAAACTTAGAAGTATATCGAAACGAAGTCGAATTGAGCCAAAATTTTAAATGTACTTTAGTTAATATTTTTAAATATTTTTAGACCTATTTTAGAGGTGATTTGATATTTAAAAATTATAGCCAATTTGGCCTAGGTAAAGAACAAGGAGAAGATAAAGAGAAAAGGAAGGAGAAAGGAAAAGAAAAGGAAAAGTAGAAGAACAAAGGAGGATTAAGATATTTGGTACCTACACTAACCTATTTCATAAAATTTAGGTTATGTAATTTAGGTTTTTTGTGTGCAAGGTGTGTCTAATTTGAAATTAATAGTAAATAAACAAAAGCAAATGCCAAATAATGAAATAGGTAAAAGTAAATACATGAAAGTATGATCAAATGTAGGAAAGTGGAATTAGAAGCTATTATGTAGCTTTGGATTTATATATGTAAAGTATGTTTAAATTCAAATTAATGATGAATAATGAAATTAAATGTTAAATAATGAAATTGGTAAAGTTAAATGCATGAAAACATGATTAAACATGAGAGGTTAGAATTAAAACCTATTATATAAGTTAAGAATTCAAGGTTGTGATTGGAATTAAATTTATTATATGTTAGAATTATATAAATTATGCTTGGAGAACATGTTTGGAATGATTTATGTAAATTAAACAAGTTGATATGTAATAAATCATATTATGGCCGAATGGAAGAAAGAATGTTCTTGATGGGGTAATTGCTAATTATAGTGAAATAATAGCAGATATGCATGTTTTAAGCCCTAAAAATATGATGAGAACAACTTATGGCATGAAAGAGTATGTGAATGGTTATGTACATGTGTTGGCTAAATGGTATATGTTGGTAAAATGGGGTAATTATGATGATTTAATGAATGATGAATGATGAGAATGGTAAATTATTGAAAATGATACATATTATATGAAATTCACTTATTACATAATGTGAAATATAAGAATAATGCATCCTTTTATGTTGAAATTGTGAAAATAGTTTTGTTTTTAAAGTTTAAAAGCAAAACTAGAATCATATGATATAATTGGCTAGCCATAGGAATACTAACCATAGTAGCGAGTCATGGAAACTCGCAAAAGTAGACTAGAGGTGGATTCACACTATAAAAATATGAAAAATTTGAGAAAAGAAAGAGAAAAATAAGAAATTGTGTAGCTTTGGACCTATGGGGTCCACATCCTGAGTACCCAGTTTGAGGGTTTCATTGCCACTAGAAACTACTAGGGGGCAAATTTAATACTAAGATAATGAAAGATTGAGGAAAATGGTAAATATTAAATAAAGATAGAACACAAAAGATAAAATGGGAAAAAATAATAAAATATGAATTCAAGGGTAAAATGGTAAAAAGAAAGTGTAAAATGTAATTTGAAGATTAAAATGAGATTATGGATTAAATTTGGCAAGATGGGGGTAAAATTGTAAATAAATGAAAAAATTGTAAAAGTAGGGGCTAAATTGTAATTTTGGTGGAAGAAGTGAATTTAAGGACTAAAATAAAAGAAAATGTAACTTAGGTGTTACAAGTGTAAAAGAATGGTAAAATTGGCTTAACAATGAGAAATTAGGGGTCAAATGGTAATTATGGAAAAAGATGGAAGTCTAGGGACGAAAATGCAATTTTGACTAAAGATAAGACCATTAAGGGTAAATATGTAAATTTTGGCTCATAATAAGGATGATAGTGAAAAATGTGAAATTGGAGTAAGAATAAAAGGATTTATGATATTTAATTGTGTAATTTAGATAAAAATAAAGAAATTAAGGAAGATAAATAAATAAATTTAAGTATAATGAAGGAATATTAAATACACTAGGTAGGCAAAGTATTTACATTGGGTTAAATGTGAATTGTATGTATAATGAGATAGAATTTAGTATGTAATACGTAAAATTTGTTACTTAGGTATCTAACTCTAAACTTTATGGTTAGTGTGTAGTTATTTTTTGCGCGCAGGGTAGGTATTCAAAGTTGCAGACATAAAAAGGATTGAAGAAGGAGGCTTAAATTGGAGTAGTTCTAATTATTTTTGTATGCAAAATGTTTAAGATGAGATGCATGTATATATTTAAACTTCTGGTGTATTGTATCAAAGGCATGTATATGTAATTAATGTGTGGGAGAATGAGATGCTTACAAAGATAAGATGTATATATCTCTGATATGATTGATGGTTTATGTTTGTGATAACTATGATGAAATTTTAGAACTGCTTGTGTTATTGACTGAAGTATTGGAGTTGGCGGTTGAATATTGGAAGTGTATTTTTTGAAAATTTGTAGGAGGGTAAGTTAAAATGATAATCGTTATGGTGCCGAAATTTTTACCAAATAAATAGTAACTTTTGACCAAATGAACAGTAGATAGATATGTGCCTATAGGGATATTGCAACTACTACCGTTGACCCTTTTTGGGTCTAAATTATAGTTGATCTCATTTGGATCATGAACAACTCTGTTTGGGTTGTTAACCGACCCCGTTTGGGTCCATAATACAATCGCAATTCTGGATTTTGGTATATCGCTATTATACCTGGTATACCAAAATCAAGAATAAAATTTAATTTTGATTATCATTCATAAAAAGTAAAAACAACAAATAAACATCCACTCTCTACCGTATCTTCCATTCTATCACATCATTTTGATTTAAACATGAGGTTGGGGACAAAACAATTCAAATGAGGAATAAAATAAAAACAAAATAAAATAAAATAAAGTTTGAATTTTAAACAAAAACAAAAAAAATTGATGTATTAAGTATGGTGAGAAAGCCAAGCCAGTGACTGATCCAAGGTACATGCCACTGTAAACCAGTGCCAATGATCTACTCCTCTCAGATACAAGAACCCATTTGGACAGAATGTTATTCATGGCAGGCATAGCAACACCCTGAAACAATATTACAAAAAAATAAAAGATATGAGAAATAATGCCTACATGAGCAGACATTTTATTAGATAACATTAACAAAAAAAAATGCAAGTAGAATCATATGCATTACCCAATTCAGAGTATAAACATAAGATAACTTTTTTTGTTTTAAATAAAAGTTAAATATCTCTATTAATGTTCAATTTAATATTTTAAAATACATAATATAATTTCAATTTTTGAAATTTGATATACCATTGTAAAAGAGTATTTCAATTCTAGAATTTAGTATAACAGGTGATATACTAAGTTTACCATCGGGTATAAAAAAAATGAGTATTTCAATTCTGGATTTTGGTATATCAAACGGTATACTATCGGCTGGTATACTTGGTATACCATCTGGTATACTAAAATCAAAAAAATAAATTTCATACTAAAATCTAATTAATTTTCATATGATATCACTCAACATCTATTTGCTTCAACAAAAAAGGCTAGTTAATCTACAAACGTCTGTCTACACAGAGTCATTACAAGACTTTTTTTTATAAGCTGAAAAATTTTATTCAAAAACAAATAGCAAAATCCAAAAGGCCATACAAAGAAAAGATCAAACATCCTCTACTAGAAAAAAAAAAAACTAACCAACAAGAAGCCCCTAGCTGGAGTCTGCAGCATCCCTTAGGATATATACTAAAGCAACTAAATCTTATAGAACTAGAGGACAAACAAGTCATAAAGAAACATAAAGATCTCAAATATGCTCCCGGACAGCTGGAAACGAACAATTAGTTCCAATTCACCATTGATATAGAGAAGAGGCCATCATCCGCCTTCCATTAAAGAGCACAAATCTAAAGATATTTCAAGTAAATGGGCCAATCATCGAACTCAGATTCTCTGTTGGAGGACCTGCCACAATGGTTTAGCCAAATAAACTTGCGATGGAAGAGACAGCCCCCTAAAGCCGAAGAAACAGAGCAGCAGTGGCAATGCACCCAAAGATGGCAGCAATAACCTTCAAACCTTTGGAAAGCCAAATGAGCTAGAAATTAAGAACTACAAAACAGAGCTACACCATGGTAAGAGAAAGCAAAATGCAAGTCATTACAAGACAATGTCTGCACAATCCAATTCAAAAACCAGCATAATATTAATAGTACCTAAAAAATTACTACTTTTTTCGTTTTTATTCCTTTTCTCATCTTATCACATTTTAATGTCTCTAATCGCTTTAGTAGGATGGTGTACATTTTTAACATCAAAACTAATACGGAGCATAGAAAATGCTATTCTTTTCGTTCCTTCTTCAAAATTCAGGCCTAACTTCATATTTTCAAAATTTCAGGAAAAAGGTTCAAATTATCATAAATTGAAAATTAAAGATAGAAATTAACAAAGAGATAAATTCCCACCTCTGAAAGTCAATTTTCACTGGCTGATTTTTCAATTCCTACATTGTCTGTGTAAAAATTAAAAAAATAAATTTAACGAAATAAATGCATAAATCAAAGGAAAAATAATCTATACCAAATGCAAATGAAAGAGAAAAAAGAGACCAGTTGGGATTGGAATTTTGGTGAGATTAGGTCCAGAAGTTGCTTTGCTTAATCTATCAGCTGCTCTCTTTTGTCTGATCTCTTCCAATTGGAATTTTGGTGAGATCAGGTCCAGAAGTTGCTTTGCTTAATCTATCAGCTGCTCTCTTTTGTCTGATCTCTTCCAACTACAGCAATCAACATGAATTCAAATTCAAAAAAGAGATAAGGAATGATGAAAATTTTCAATTATGCATAGAAATGGGGACTAGATCAAGCAAGATACTTACCATTTGCTGACCAAGAGATGCTTGACAGGCGTCCATGGTCAGCGAGAAAAGCTAAATGCATGATGGGTCAAACAGATGCAAGAGCGAAATTTGCAGAAAAAGACTTAGAGCTGGAGGGAGAGAGGAGATAGGCAACGGTAATTAGGGCTTAAAATAAAAAATGATATTTTTAAAAATAAAAAATTAAAAAAGGTAATTTTAAACTGTTAAATTGAATGGCTGTATTTTTAAAAATTAGGATTAAAAAAGGAATATTTGGTGCAAATTTCTCTAGATATTAAGATTTAACTGATGAAATCGATTAATTTTAACAAACCGTTAATATTATAGCATTAGTTTAATTTTGAAAATTCAAAAATAATATTGCATTAAAACAAAATAGAATGGCTCTATTGTGCTTTTAGTAAAAGTGAAACCTTTAAAAATATCTAGCTGGCCATCAAAGTTTAATCGGATGGCCTTTACAGTTTCATCCTTTCTCGAGTATTGTAGCCTGGCCCCCAAAGTATATAAGACAAAAAGCCATAAACTCTTTCTTCTCATCAAGTTTGATGGAGAAAAGGAAAAAGACTCAACCAGCGAACGCGTAAACACAAAAATAATTAAAAGCAAAGAAACTTTGAACACCGTAAACATACGGTCAGACGAAAAGAAATTAAAATTGAATAGTCTTGTTGTTGTTTGGTCTTGGGGGATTTGATATTTGGACTCGACCCTTTAGAGCTTGTTTGGTTTGGGATATAGAATTGTTCATTAATGTATTGTTATCTATAATATAATATTTAAAAATATAATTTTTTTCATGATATTATATTTCATAATTTTATTTTATAATTTTTAAATTATGATTTTATCTAATTTTAAGAATCATAATTTTGTGATTCTTAAAATTAGATAAAATCATAATTTAAGAATTATGAAATAAATTCATGATTTTTATTATTTAATTTTACTATTCTAACTTTATTATTTTTATTTTTGCTATAATTAATTTTATTAGTATGTTATGTATGATAATTTAGAACTAATATTTATTATGATAATTTAAAATTAATATTTATTAGTATACTATGTATGATCATTTAGAATTAGTGTTTAAATATTATGGATCTAATATTTATTATAATGTATTTGAATTATTTATTAATTTTTTAAGTTAATATTTATTAAATAAATATTAAGTTCTTTATTTTCAAAATATTAATATTATATTGGATAATATTAAAATTATTATTTTAAAATATTAATAATTATGAAAATATTTATATTTTTTAAAATTAAAGAATAATTATATTATTTTTATGATAAAATTATATAATATCATACTATTGAATTAAATAAAAAATACTATAAAATTATATAATATCATACCATTGTTCCAAATATTATATCACTAAAATTATATTATATTATATATTAATAAATTACGAACTACTACCTACAAGTAAGACCTTAATTCAATTCTAATTAAATAGAAAAACAAAAATCTAGTCCACTTCTGTCCTTGTCTCTGCTTCTCCTTTAATAATTTCTCCGTTTGTTTTCCGTTTCCCACACGCCATTTCTTTATGCTGTTCAAATTTTTTTCCACATTTGAGCTGCTTCCCCTCATTTCCGTCTGGATTTTCGTAGTTAGTCTTGCTCATTTATAAATTTTTCTTTTTCTTTTTCAAGTTATATTTCTCATTTCTTTCACTTCAAGGCTTGTCCATTTCTACGCTTTAGTTCTCATCTTGTTTTGTGATTGTGTTCATCTCAATTCTTAACTGGGTCTTCTTGTATTTATTCTTTTCTTGATCTATTAATCTCATTTAGGGATTTTTCTTTGATTCTGCTTTCATTTAGTGTGTTAGTTGGTAATTTAGATGTGAATATGAAGTGCTTCTATATTTTTAAGTATAAATCAACGAAAAAGAAAGAAGATTCAAGATCAGCCCCTGAATTGGGGAACCCAAGCAGACCAGATACAGATAATTCAGCTCTGAGCCGCACGTCAAGATCTTTACCTTCACCAAGAAGTATAACTGAGTTGTACAAGGAGAAGGAGCATAATCTGAGAGTATTCTCTTTACAACACCTCAGAGAGGCAACACATGGTTTTAGCAGATTGCTCAAGATTGGTGAAGGTGGTTTTGGAAGTGTATATAAGGGTACGATTAGGCCTCCCAATGGCCATGGTGATTCTATGGTTGTTGCCATTAAGAAGCTTAACAAGTACGGCCTGCAGGTATGATATTTCTCTTTAAATTTTTTCTCATTAATTGCAGTGCGAAGTTTAGAATTTACCTTTTAGAACTCATGATTGGTATGTTGAATTTTGGTTGACATGAATTGGTTGAGTTATACATGGTGATTTGTGATGTAGGGGCACAAGCAATGGCTGGCAGAAGTTCAATTTCTTGGTGTTGTTAGTCACCCAAACTTAGTAAAACTTCTTGGTTACTGCTGTGTGGACGATGAAAGAGGGATTCAGCGGTTATTAGTTTACGAATATATGCCTAACAAGAGCTTAGAAGATCATCTTTTCGATAGAGCTTTACCCACTTTGCCATGGAGAAGAAGATTAGAGATTATGCTTGGTGCGGCTGAAGGATTGGCTTATTTACACGGGGGAATGGAAGTTCAGGTACTGTTTTGTTCACCTTACTAGTCTTGATCATATAATATCACTTGTATGTATATGAAGCTTTCTTGATAAGCTTACTAGTTGTGGCCATTTTGATGAGTTCATCAATTAGTTCAAAAGTATCAGAACTTATTCTTGTTATAAATGTTGGATGTGAAATTATGGCACTTGTCTGTATTTCTCACCTTTTGACTGTCAAGTGAGCTAATTTTGAGTACTATCAAACATACAATTTAATGGTCAAAAAATGAGAAGCATAGTATAACGAAATATGCTAGACAAGGACCTGTTTTAGCTTTACCTTTAATGTTTTAGTATATTAGAGGACATGAAACTAGTCACTGATTCTTGTTTTCCCTCAAACATTTTTCCTAATTCTGCAGGTAATATATCGTGATTTTAAATCATCAAATGTGTTATTGGATAAGAATTTTAAGCCTAAGCTCTCAGATTTTGGACTTGCTAGAGAGGGCCCAACAGGCGACCGTACTCATGTATCTACAGGGGTAAGTAACTCCTACCTGAAATTGTGAATACAGAACCAAGAATGAGGCTACTATTATGGGATGCATCATATTCAAACTTACGGAGTAGAAGCAATAGTTCATAGCTACCAAAACTAGCCCTTATGAAACTTAGAAAAAGGACTTCTTTAAGGTC
The DNA here is from genome assembly GCA_037975025.1 of Excoecaria agallocha. Lineage (NCBI taxonomy): Eukaryota > Viridiplantae > Streptophyta > Magnoliopsida > Malpighiales > Euphorbiaceae > Excoecaria > Excoecaria agallocha. The sequence goes on from CM075819.1 coordinate 25,761,830, forward strand.
ATAGCTCGTAGCTACCTAAAACAGCTTTTATAACTTAGAAAATGGACTTCTTTAAGGTCATAGCTCTATAGACAACACTAGTATCACCATGTTTAAGCTTATTGGTAAAACTAAACAGGAGCTTATTTAGTCAGGATATTATGTACTCTGAAAGAAGTAATGTTCTGCTCTCTCTTATTTTTCCTTGTCCATGAATGCAATATTATTAAATTTTGGGGAGTTAATTTCACCAGTGCTTATATATAATTATGGTCAATTTAATATTGTAATTACAATAATATGATTTGTGACAATAAAATAATACAATTATTATTTTGTACTAATAAAGTCACAGTAGCTAGATTTCGGGAGTTCGGCATTGCAAGTTGTGATTTTTAATTGTGATTTTGTTAGTAAAATTGTATTTGGTTGCAAATTGAAAAATAGGAAATTAAGCAAGGAGTTTTTGTGCCAAAATCACAATTTAATTCTCAATTTGTTACCCAATTCTGGTGACCAAAATCCAAAAATTCCAGCCTGATGATTTTATTGATATAAAATAATAGTTGTATTATTTTATTGGTAATTAACCACCGTGTTAAATTGGCCATAATTATATAACCACAGAAAACAATACAAAAATTTGTAACTCTCATGATTTGACAGCAGTTTCCTATACAGGGATGAGACATAAAGAATATGCTCAATATTGGCTGATTGACTATTTTTGGTATCAGGTGGTTGGTACATATGGTTATGCAGCACCAGAATATGTTGAGACAGGTCATCTCACAAGCCACAGTGATATTTGGAGCTTTGGCGTTGTGCTATATGAAATACTTACCGGTCGTCGAGCTCTAGAAAGAAATCTGCCGACGAAGGAGCAAAAGCTTTTAGACTGGGTGAAACAATACCCAGCTGACAGCAAAAAGTTCACTATGATTATGGACCCGCGACTCAAAACTGATTACTCAACCACAGCAGCGAAGAGAATTGCTAAGCTAGCAGATAGTTGCCTAAGCAAGAATGCTAAAGAACGGCCCCCTATGACTCAGGTGGTTGCGAGCTTGAAGCTAGCAATACAAGAATCAGAAGGCATTAGCATAACCACTTCCGCATCCAACACTGGTGAATCATCTCGATCTAGATTGACCAATGGCAAAGCGAGTAGGGTAAGTTAGTGTATGCCGATATTTGTAACGCTTCTGTGTGACAAAAGTAACAATTTTACTGGTAATATTTGAGTTGGCATAATATTATCTAATATTTTTTAAAATTAAAAAATGCCATTTATTAAGAGTTTATTAAAAGACGGACAAATTTTTTTAAATATGAAAAATAATTATGTACAATTGAAATATTAAGAGTAAATTAATATTTTTTTTATCAAATATTACGAAAATTTGTACTTTTGATGTATTTGTAGTAGACTGAACATTAACAAATATTTTTTGACTAATTCATCTTTTGTGTTTTTAGCAGGAATAAATGCATCAACACTTGGCAGCAAATGGTGTGGAAATATATTTACAATTTTCCACAAGTCTTTGTTGATTGTTAGTTGCTATTCCTTTACTCCGTAAAATTATTAGAATAACTAAAAAAAACTCTTTTTGATTTGCACCAATGCTCAAATAAATGCAATTACACCTATAACTTTTGAGGAGCTTTTTAATTAAATCTTGTCCATAATTTTGTTAAAAATAATGAAATGTTAATTATTTATTCAAAAAATATGTTTTTGAGTTTTATTTTATATTATTAGAAGTCCCACTTCTTTTGGTAAAGGCGGTGATGCAAGGCAAAGAAATTTGCCATTGGAGCAACTAGAAAGAGTTGACTTCTCAAGATGGAGGATATATTTACTATTAAGAGACAAGAAGTACCATAATTCATTTTTTCACTAAAACCTTAAAGTGAAGTCCGACAACTGACCGCAGCATATTCGGTCACCGCCGGAAATGCCGTTGAAAATTAAGCGATTGTTGGGTAGCCAGAAAAAAAAAAAAATAAAAGAACAAATCAAGCCATGCTATTGTGATGCGTAATGAATTCAGTTAGATATTTGGTTTTTCCTTGGAAGTCCATTTTAGAGTTTAAGACCGTTAGATATTTGGTTTTTTCTTGGAAATCCATTTTAGAGTTTAAGACCGAATAAACGTTCATTTAACTTGTGAAAATCGGTCATTTTGCAATAATAGATATTTAATCTAATTTGTTAAGTTTTGGACTTTAAAAGGTATGAGATAGCATTTTAGAATATCCTTATTTATTGTTAATCAATTTACGTGAGTATCTATTGGGCACCATCGGATAGGTATATGTAGATATCATGATCCAAGACAGTTTAGATTAAAGTTATCTAATAATGAGAAAACAACATATTTTTGATAAAGAATATGGATCTCCAAACTCCAACCTCGATTTTTCACATTTTTCAAGTGTTTTTGGAAATTTTAACAAAATTATATATAAAAAAAAATCTTGAATTTGGCCTTTATCTATGATAGATAGACGTTTGTCATGTGAGGGATGGTCATATGTAGTCACTTTCCTCCTCTCTAGGTTAAATCAAGGGTATTTTTATAATTTTTGAGGAAGCGTATGAGGGACAGACATCTATCATGATGGACGCTCGTCTATGGCTGCATTTTCAGATTTTTTACGTTTTTCAATTTTCAAAATCGAAGATAAGGATGATTTGAATTTTTTTTTTCGGATTTGGAGTGGATTTAATCCTCACATATCTAGAGAGTTAGAGTTGAAGTGGGTTTCAAACTCCTCCCCAGGTATAAAAGGCCAAAAGCTAGGGTTTTTTTGGGGGAATTTAGATTTTGAAAAAAAGGAAAAGGAATAGAGTTCTTAGAGGGAGAAAAAATCACTTTTCTTCTCTCATGAACAAGAGTACAGATTGCATTCAACCAACAACAAAGCACAAAAACTCTTTGTTTCCAAAATACGAAGACCGAGGATCGAAGCAGAGATCTACATTTCAAAACCTCTAGAATCGGAATATCCAGAGGGTAATATTATATATTCTCTCTCTCTCTAATTCTTTCTCATGATCATGTGAATGGGCATGCTATTTAATGACGTGCTAATACATGCCTTTGTGTTATTTATTTAAATTTGTATGCCACTATGAAGCATGTCGAATTTTGTAACCATTCGGTTTATTGTCGAAAACTTGCTTTTAGCGCTTCAACCTGGATCAAGGTTTATTTGACTTGTGAAGGCTGGATGCTTCGTAATAGATAGGATTTTATTCCTATCTATTGTTGGTGATTAACCTACGAGGGCATCTACTGGGCACCACAAGGCAGGTAAAACGGACTCAGGGACCCCAAATCCTAGCAGCAATTGAGTAATTATCCCTCTTATGTCCACTGATGTGCCTAGTGTTTGGGCTACCCTGCTAATATTTTGTAAGATATCATGACTGATGTTAAGGCACTGTTTAGCTATCATAGCCTACAGGCTCTAAATGTCCACAATATTAAGGGACCTCGGGTTGCCTGATGGTCCCATGTAAGAGCATGATAAGACCCGCTGTAAATATCTCAGAACCTACGAGGTCAGCATGGTGGCCTTCGCCGTTGAAAGATCATGGAGGATGTTTGGCCTAACAATGGTGGCCTACCGATCTAGTCTAACAGTCCTCCTGGTGATAGTAATGTCCTCACCTATAGGCAAGCCAAAAATATTAGATACCTGTGCTCGCGACAGACTGAATGGAATACCAAAAACTTGAAATGTGATGACCCCTACCTTGGTATCAAGGCGTTTGTAACACCCTCTTTATAGCATATTTCCATCCTTCGACCAATAACAAAATTAATTATAATCACATGATCTAATCTTTACTTAACAACACTATACAAAGATCTTCAAGGAAAATTAAAACTATAACATAAAGACTTTACTATTAAAACATAACTTACATAAGAGTCTTTTCAAACATCACAATACTTCATTTACTAAACATCTATAATATACAAAATTTCCAGCACAAATTAAAAACCAAAATGATAACTATACACTTCTAGCCTCTCTCTGTCTTGTGTTGGCTATCTTGCTGCAAATATTATCCATGAGAAGAAGTCCTATCTTGACAACCTACACAGATAAAAAATCCGTGCTAAGCTAATAGCTTAGTGAAAAACATAAAACATGTAGACAACCTCTTTTGAAATTCGTCAAACTAATGCATACACATATAAGCATATCTTTAAGCATATAAACCAAACATTTAAAATAAAAGGATCATGATCATAACCTCCTAGATTATTTACATTCTCATATTATTCTTATATCCAAATGCCAAACACTTATTAACATTCACTTAACTAGCAAATATTTATCCTTAGAATTAATTATATACATCAACTATACTTTTTAAATTTCTTATACTTTATTCTTATTTAATCTTATTGAATTACTTATCTTTCTTAAGGGCATATTAATGTTAGGCTAGATATGTAAGAAATCCCCATTTTAAAGCATAAAAGTATAAGTTAATTTAATTGGATCCTTAAGTATGGCCGATTACCTATAATTTATACATCATATAAATGTATGCACAAATATCCTTCGTATCCAATTTAGATATTAATTCTTGTTATCAATAACGTGCCATTCCTTTCCATATTTAAATACAGTTCCGATTTGCTATTACATTAACATCCTAATTTACTTCTATCTCATGCTTAAATTGAATACATATATTGTGAGTTCATAATTCAATTATTTTACATGTATGAAGTCACACATATCATTACACAATGTTAAGCAAGAAATGTGTAGTTATAGGGAATACATATTAACCAATACAACTATTGCAAGGCATCACAAGGCATAATTACAACTACATATATCTTGCATTCCTAGGTATAGGTAACACTATGAAATTACTTCAAGGATTTCATTACTTTCTTATATAAAAACTCACGCAATTCCTTTAACAATATCAAGCAAGTGGCATGTGTCTATAGAGAACATACGTTCACCAATATGCTTATGGCCAATACAACAATAGCATACAAGTTCATATGCATAACTTATTATCTAGTATACACATGTGATACTAAAATGTCATTTATACATACATATTGAAAATACGTCCTCATTCTGTATCATATTTCTCTATATGCCAAATAGGTTCTTATAAAGATATTATAAAGATCAATTTTAGACTATAATGCTTCTTTATCTTTTAGTGTGAGGTATTACTTTCTTTATTTGTTATTACGCCTACACTTTTCTAAAGAAGTGGATAACGAGTTATACGGTAACGAAAGCACCCGAAGGTACAAATAAGATACCCGAATGTAATAAATGGTAGCCCCTTATGGGAACAAAATTGTACGGTAGACTGGTCAAATGGACTCAAACAGAATCGGCTAACGACCCAAACGGGGTCGACGGTAGCCCCTTAACAGGAACGACGGTAGCAGCTACAAACTTACCCTTATAAGCATGCGTATCTATCCACAACCTAGACACAACACAGTCAGTATATTCTATTTACTTTATCTTTCTTTACTTTACTATATATATATATATATATATATATATATATATATATATATATATATACACATACATATATGAGTAGGGTATAATATACATGTTCATGTATAGACTTTCTGTGAGCATGATATCATATACATGTGTAAGTATAAATAATCTATACTTGTAATCAATTCAAATGCATGTTGCTCATTCACCTGTGTATGATAATGATATTTATCATCATGCTACCTTGAATTTCTCTATTCAAATGTTATATGCCTACATATCTATATTTCTCGCTACTTAAAGGTATACATTAAGATTTAGAATCACATAGTAAGTATGCTTATATTTTTATGCTTACACATTTTACTATTATTCTTGTATGATATATTCATAGGAACCATAATTATATGGAGATAAATATACACATATATACTATCATTATATAAATGCATATCTACACAATTTACTATAAACATATCCTTTGTATCACTACTTTTAAACATATTTCTTCCTATCCAATTGGTTAACATGAGAAGCACATTCAGTCAAAATAATATAACCAAGTTATTCACCTATACATGTCACTCACATCTCAAGATTGATACCCATTCAAGCATAAGTCATTTGAATAGGTACATTAGCTTTTAGCTCAGTTGATTGATATATAACAAGGTACCATCATTTTTACATGTGATTATATAGCATGATATGCTTTCATTTTCTTGGTTAAATTACTCTAAAATCATATGAACATTCATAGGTAACATTTTAGCATTAAAATATCATGTATAGAGAAAAACAAGGGATGTACATGACTTAGAAAAATTGGTCTCAGTCATGTGTAAAGGTTTGAATTGATACAGAAGGGTCCATATGGCTGAGACCAAATGGTCTCAGTCATGTGCACCATTCTGCCCTACGAAATTCTCCAGATAGCTTTTTAGGTCAAAGTTATATATTATTTTAGGCCTTAAAAACGACATTTTAAGACAAAGTGTCATTCTAAAAACTTGTTATTCTATGTTTCTAGTTTTTGAAACATTAAAAATTATCTCATTTGCACTTATAAATCTCAAGATATTTAAGAAATACTACAGGCTGTTCCTATTTATAGGGTAGTAGGCATATCTGATTTTCAATCTAAATTATGACCAACTTAGAGACAAATTTAAAATTCAGTTTCTTCATATGCAAACTAAATCTAGATTTCTAGTTTCTAACTCAACTAACATTATTTGATTTGCTATTCTAAAACTCAATTTATTAGGAAAAGAGTATTTTTAGGTCAAATGAACCTATACCCAAAATTATGCAGTAGACTTGCATGTCAATTTAAACTTTGTAAATGATGTTTCCTAAGAAATCCCATATCAAATATATGTTCATACATCCTTCTAATTGTAGCGCCCTTATCCTAATTTTAGCTATAACACTTTATCCTGTAACATTTAAGCATGCTTTACCATAATTAAATCATTAACCATACTGTACAAATATCTTATAAGATAACTTAAACCATCATAACTAAAACTTAACTATTAAAAACTTTACTTATAAGAGAGTCTTTAAATATTTCAAGATTTATTTATACAAAACATCTATAGTATTACAAAATTTCCAACACAAATAAATCTCTAAGCAAAAAGAACCCCAAAAGAAGACTATATACTTTCCAATCTTCTAAGACTCATGTTGGCTTTCCTGCTGCAGATATCAACCCTGAGAATAAGAGCTAAGCTATAAAGCTTATTAGGGATCATAAAGTATGATGAACGACCACTCACAGCGATCGTTAACAAGCACTCAACATATACAACAATTAAAACATATGATTCAATATTAAAGATACAAAGCCAAGAAAAGAAACAAGAATCAACATCTATATCAACATGTGAGAATCATGTGAAACTACTATTAATAATTTGACATTGATTATTTGCATTCAAAACACATAATCATACAAACATAAATATCTTAGACCAATAAATCAATCATTTGAATTAAAAAGGGTTACTATCACTCAAAACAAAATATAGTACTAACACTTTAAATTGTTATTTACTACTTCTTCACTTAATTAACAATCTAATTAATGGTCATACAATTTTGTTCCTTATATCAATTGTTCATATATCTTTAAGTATCACTTCACAATTTAACACTTTTGTTCTTAATGTTCCAACTTATTTACTCTTGGTACTTAAGTAATCTTTTTAGTACCTATGTGATACCCAAGCTAAACTTGTAAAAAAATCCTATTAATTAATTGTGCAAGACTAACCATCATAAATCTAGTACCATAGTATTTTCTTGCTTGTCATATAAATGATTAGCTATTTGTACTTGTTGTCAATCTTATATTTCAGCTCAATAAGTATTAGGATACATTTATCTTTCCTCTCTCACATCTTTGCTAATTACAACCTTAATCCATTTTCCAATTCTATGTTTTCATTTGGCGTATGATTAGTTTATTACTTAAGTGTTCACTATCATATATAAAGTTATTCATGCTTTCATAAACTAAGTGTACTATAGTAACATGTCTATTATTCAAACACATCAATTATGCACCCATCATTTGATTATTCTTATATACAAAAGTCATTCATGTCAATCAAGAACAACCAATTATTGATTATGTTGTTTAATTAATATAGATATAATAATCATCAACAAAGCACATGTTAATCTTCATAAAACTTGTCATCCAAAATATAAGAAACAACATGCATCAATGACTACGTATATGATATTAAAGTTCTATGTCCATATATTAAATGCAAGTTCACATACTAATACATTTCTCCATATAGTATACATTGATTCATATAAAGATCATATGCAATTCATGACAAGAATTGTGTTGTCTCTATTTTCTGCAGCTTTGCATGATGCATATTCTTTACTTTTTTATCAAGCTTGCCCTATTCTATAGAAGTGGATAATAGGTAAAAATATAATGGTAGTACCCGAAGGTACAAAACTGTTTGATTACAACGGTAGCACCCAAAGTTATGAATAAGATACCCGAAGGTAATGAACGATGGCCCCCTTACAGAAACAAAATTATACAGTAGACCAGTCAACCGAACCCAAATGGGATCGTCTACAACCCAAATGGGGTTATTTATGATCAAAATGGGACTATGTCTGTATAATATGACCCAAATAGGATCAAGTTACACTATACTTTATGACCCAAATGGGTTTAACTGTACTTTAGCTTTCAAGCAGACCCAAACGGGGTAAAATCTATACTATAGTAGCTGTAAGTTACCCTTATAGGCATGCCTATCTATCCATACCCTAGATACAGACATAGGCAATATAATCTTTTTACTCTATCTTTACTTTATTCAATCATATTCATATATGCACATGTATACTCTTATATAACTATGAACAATATAATCATATACATGCTCATGTGTAACTTTCTATAAACATGTGAACATGCGCACTGTTGGGTATTGCTATTCTGTACTTTACTCTTTTATCATCATATGCATATAGATGTTCATACATAAATATTCATTTTTAACTATGAGCATGATATCATATACACATGCATGTATACATTTTTTTCTATAAACATATTATCTTAAACACAATTAAGTATTACTTTTTTTGTACTTGTAATCTTATTAAATCACGTAACTATTTCGCATACGTATTAAGATGATACATAATATCACGCTCTATTGAGTTTCTTTAATCAACGATATGTATAAACATGTTTATAACATAATTACCTTTGAAGTATACTTTATAATCATATCTGCTTAGCTATAAGTTTTTGTGATCATATATGTACATACATGCTTTACTATTTTTTTGTGTGATATTTTCATCACACTATAATCTTGTGAAAGCTTTACATATGCACATAATTAATTACAATTACACTCAAGTAAGTAATCAATTGAAATCTATACAATCTTTAGTGTATATAATTGTATATACCATCTCGTAAAAATGCCATCATATACTTTGTCATATTATCTAAAATCAAATATACTTCTATGTATTCATGTACTTTAGCATGCTAATATTTGGCATTACATATGCATAACCATACTATTTCAATCAAGTAATATCCTTGTGACTATACATTTGGTATGCTAACATATAAAAATGTATATAATATCATGTGGTATCAAAAGATACATATACGTGCCTTTACTATACATGTACACAATCTCTAGTGTATATACTTGTATGCACGGTCTCACTTAACAAAGCAATCATGCACTTTACTAGATTATTTATAATTAACATATTTCCATGTAATCATACTTTATCATAAATTCATGTGATATCAAAAAGATACATAGACCCTAATGCATAAACATGTATTCTCATATTCATATAACAATATGATCAACTTGTACATGATGTATTTATATCCCAATAGTCATACAAATATACATTGACAATTTTAACTTATAAACATGTCATATAACTATAACATATAAGCATGCTTATGTTATGTAAATGAGGTGAATAATAACATACCCTTAACATAAATATGTTTCAATAAGTAGTCATGCTTACATGCTTACAATATGATGTTATTTTATATACTCATAACTTATCTCTCTCAATGTGTTACTTTTCCATTATAAATGTACTTAAAATACATAAGATCATTTTTGTATATAGTCGAAATGATGTTCTAGAGATTCTTAAATTTATTTAAATGTATAAAAATATTAAAAAAATGCATACAAAAAATGGTGATAAATTCTTGCAACAATCTTTCATAGAGACAGTTTTTTAAGCTTATATTTAAAGTTATTTTTGACCTACCAAAATCCATTTATGGCCAAAATGATCTTCTAAAAACTTATTCCTCTATATTATAGTTTCTAAAACATTAAAAATCATATCATTATAATATCTACAACTTAAGATATTTAAAAATTTCAAGAGGCTATTCCAGTAATAGGGCAACAGTTAATTCCAGTTTTCAACATAAATTTAGATAGCCTTACAGATAGATTTAGGATTGGTATTATGCATAGAAAAGGTAGATGTAAGAGTCTAGTTTCCAGACACATTTGAATTACCCAATTGTTATATCTATAACTCTAGATATTAGAAAAACAAGCGCACTAGGTCAGATGGGGTCAAATAGGAATTTTTTATAGCAAAGGAATTTTCAACCATTTTAATGTATATAAATTAAATTGAAAATTTGTCTAATTAGGGATTAATTTTACACACATTTCCCTCACAATTTATCTTTGCATTCAACTTTTAAAATACTAATATAGGGTTTAACAATTCTTAACTATTCAACCCTTTAACATAGACACAATCAAGATTCCTTATCTCTATGCTAAAATTAAGTTTTAATTTCATCAAAATCATCATCTAAATATACATGCAAATCATATATACACCAAGTTCTATACCTTGGCCAAAATCTACTCTTCTTCAATCCTTATTCAACTCCTTTTCTCTTGTTCTTCTTAACTTTCTCTTTTACAATTTATATTTCATACATGCATTAATGTCCAATAATTTCTCTCTGGATATATATCACCATAAATAAGAAATAAGATGAAGTAGATTATGAAATTAACCCTTTACTTTAATATATAACCTATAAAAACCTTATATACATCCACATGCATTAGGAATTCCTTGAGAAAATAGAGAGAGAGAGAGCTATTCCTTTAGAGAGAGATGAAGGAAAATATGTGTTCTGTTAGAGAGTATGCCCTAGAGCCCATGTAAAAGGGATGTATTTCATATGTATGAACTCATATTCTTAATAAAAGGCATCATTAATTTATTAATGCTATGTTTAAATACATGAGTTTGTAAATCTTAAATTAATAAATGAAGTCCTAGATATTATAAACATAGAGCTAAGGAAATCATGAAAGTGTTCATGATGTGAGATGTCTATTGTATGAAAATGTGTTAATATCTAAATATCCCTAGTCAAAGAATTAACAAGATAGGATGTTGTTAATTTGGATAGACTAGCACATGTTATGCTTCTTGAATGGTTCAAGCAGTGGTTCTCATAACTGTAATTATGGAAGACAATCAAAGCTAACATGTGGATGCTTGTTAGAAGAACAAGTTCATTAGAGACCTGCAAAGAGAATCCTCACATGGATATGAAATCTATGTCAGTGAGGAATCTCTTCATAGCGGTTGTGCAAGTATCCTTAGACTTGAGATCACCAAAGTTATCTTAAGTAGCAAGTGGTATACTTTAACTCCATAATTGATTACTTCCAACTGGGGGTGAACATAGTTAGGAGGTTGGGTATATCATGACCTACTTGAAGATAGTTGAGTGATTGACAAAGGATTCACCATCACAGATTTATTAAGGAAAGTTATCTCATATGATTCTACAATTGCCTTGTTCAGAGAATCTCTAGCTAAAGTAATATGCCAAGATGGATAGAGATCCATGAAGGGAATTTTGGGATCAATGGTTAAATTAATAGAACATACATAATTATATTTATATGAGTTGATGAAATCCATACTTAGAATCTAATTGAGATAAGAGTAGTGAAAGGAGTAATTGCACGATAATTATTTCTATGGAAGGGTATAGTCAAACCACTTGACTTTCCTGAAATTTGGGGTAGTCATGATGCCTAACTAGAGGCCAATCATGACTTGTATAATAGTGTATTATAAATATCAATAGGAATTGATAAAATGATTTAAAGAAGTTTAAATCATGTGAGTTTTGAATAGAACTCACAATTACATATTATACTACCAATATGGACAGGAACCCAACAGGTCACACACATATAGAGAAATATATAAATTGGTAAAATGACAAGGATAATAATATTTGATATTATTATGGGAGTAGAGAAGTGAATAAAAGAATAATTAATTAAAGAGTTTAATTAATTATGATTAAGTAAAATTATTCGCAGAACTTTTAAAAATGTTATGTACAATGGACTTAATTGAAATATTGTATTTCATAATTAATTATTATTGGACTATAAGTGTTATAGGGTTGATATAATGATTAATAAATTCATTGGAGAAATTAAAAGAGGCCCAGAAGATTGGTTTTGGCGCAGAAACCCACTAGAGGAAGGGTTACACGCTAAACCCTGATAGAAGGCCTTAGAGGCCTAATTTTTAGACCAAAATAGATTAAATATATTTCATAAGTGTTATGGATCATACATATTTAATTTTTATCGATTTAAAATTCATTTGGGTGATTAAATCCAAGTGTGTGCATGAAGGGCCTAGTTTGTGGGTTTTGTACATAGTCTTTTATGAAAGGATTTAAATTGGATTTAATTGAGCCCAAATAAATTATTATTAATTCCAAAAGCCCATTTAATTTGTGAAGCAATTTTAAAGAGTCTAGTCCCATTATGAAGTTGGATTTTTAACCTAACTATAAAAATCTAAGTGATTGGAATTTTAGGGTTAAGTAAACATTAAGAGAAAATAAACATTCTCTCACTCTCTCAACCCTAGCTGCCATCCCCCTTGCTAGCATCAAGGGATTTTGGCTAGCCCTTGTATTCCTCCATTGTTGGTTCATGCAATCCTTCTCTAGTGTGGATTACTAATTGGAGGTGTTTAATTTTGGACATTGTGGTTTATGACAACCCAATGAGAAGGAAAATCAAATGTTCAACAAAAATGAAAGGTGATTTTTCTTATTCTCATTAATATGTAAATTGTAATTTCATGGCAAAATCAGATTTATTGGTTAAAAATTTTAAATTTCGCTTATGTATGGGATGCGTGTAACCGATAATTCCCAACATGGTATCAGAACCTCGGTTTTGCCATGAATCTACAATTCTATATTTTGCGAAATAGTTATTATTTTTGAGTTATTTATTTCATAAAATTTAAAATATCAGATTTGATTGTCCATGAATGAAAAAAATTGATTTCTGGATGTATGTGATCAAATATATAAAATGAAAAATAAAAATGATTCTTTTGAGAAAATAATCATTGTGTTTTGCATGAATGACTTTTATTTTTCAATAAAGTTTAGGGGCTGTTCTAAATTAAATTTTTATTGATCCACTCTAAAATTAGTTTGATGATAATTTATGTGTTTAATATGTGACATTAAGCCATAGGATCAAACTAAATTAAAATCAAACAAGTTTTGCATTAAAACCAGTTTAGTCGAAAAGTTCGATAAATTGGTGTTCTTGGTGTGTTCTTATTTAGAACGATTTTTAATCTTCTAAATCTGATATATCTAATATATTAATGTATTTTTAATTAATTGGATTAATTAAAATGGGTCTTAAATTAATTGGATTAATTTTAAATCAATAAAACCACTTAATGGGCTTAATTATGTTTACGGACTTGGTTTAAATTAGTGAATGACTTGGTGGGCCCAAGGAGTTGATTTAAATTAAATATTATAAAATATAATTAAGTTTATTAATAGGTTTCAAGGGCTAGATTGGGATTGACTTATTCTACAAGGTCCAAATGGTCCAATAGAAGCAAAACTGGTTTGCATGTGAACACATCTTAGGGTTTTATTTTGTGGGTTTCGGCCTACCCTTTATTTTAAGCCCAAAATTGATTCTTTAATTCTTTAATATGATTAATTAATTAAATAATCAATTAATAATTAATTAATAATCAATTGGATTGATAATTAAGGCAATAACACATGCATGCAAAAAGGTTTCCTAAAATAAAAGTTTCCAAAATGGAAAAAGTTTTCTAATTTGATTACATTATTAAAATATCTCAAAAGTAAGTTTCAAGAGTTGAAACAAAGTTAGTATTCCATTATATGTTTTTACTTTATACATTAGAAATTCATATAAGGGTGTATGATTTCATTATGGATAGTTATGGACAAAGGCCCAATGTGATTGAGCATAATGCATGTTTCGGCTCAATGAGGACTTTCAGGTCTCGGCCACTTGTTTTTGGTTTGTATTTCTTTTTCAAATTGTAATATGTAATTAGATTACTTAGATTATAATTAGAGATAGAAATGGAGACCACTATCAAGGAGAAAGATAGGCCGGATGGAGATCCAACAAGTTTGAAGATAATGTAATTATTTTTACTTGTTTGAATCATGCATTTTAACTAGGTTGGACCTTTTGATTTCCCTTTTGGCTCGGGGAGATCAATTTAGTAAAGTTCATAACTATACCATATTTGTATGCTTGTATTTATGTGATAGATATAGGATGCATACCAATGTATGCAAACCATATATGATGAGACTTAATTAACTAAAATCCCTCAAACTAATACTAAGGTATATAAGCCTTCTATTAATTTGAGGAGAACCAGAGTTCTTTATAGTGTGGGTTGTTGATCATAGTCAAGCTCACATTATATCGAATATATCCATATTGGCAGTATAATATGTAATTGTGAGTTTTATTCAAAACTCACATGATTTAAACTTCTTTAAATCATTTTATCAATCCCTATTGATATTTATGATATATTATTATACAAATCATGAGCGGCCTCTAGCTAGGCATCATGACTACCCAAATGTAAGGAAACTCAAGTTGTTTGACTATACCCTTCCATAGAAATAGTTACCGTGTAATTACTCTTTTCACCACTCTTATCTCAATTAGATTATGAGTATAGATTTCTGTCAACTCATATAAATCTAATTATTTATATTATATTAATTTATCCATTGTTCCCAAAATGCCATTATGGATCCCTATCCATCTTGGCATATTACTCTGACTAGTGATTCTTTGAACAAGGCAATTATAAAATCATGCGAGATAACTTCCTTTAATAAATATGGGATTGTGAATCCTTTGTCAATCATTCAAATAACTTCAAGTAGGTCATGATATACCTAACCTCTTAACTATGTTCACCCCCAGTTGGAAGTAATCAGTTATGGAGTCAAAGTATACCACTTGCTACTTACGATAACTTTGGTGATCTCAAGTCTAAGGATACTTGTACAACCACTATGAAGAGATTCCTCACTGACATAGATTTAATATCCATGTGAGGATTCTCTTTGTAGGTCTCCAATGAACTTGTTCTTCTAACAAAAATCCACATGTTAGCTTTGATTATCTTCCATAATCACAGTTATGAGAACCGTGCTTGAACAATTGAAGAAGCATAACATGTGCTAGTTTGTCCGAATTAACAATGTCCTATCTTGTTAATTCTATGACTAGGGATATTTAGATATTAACACATTTGCATGCAATAGAAATCTCATATCATAAACACTTTCATGATTGTCTTTGCACTGTATTTATAATATCAAGGACTTCATTTATTAATTTAAGATTTACAAACTCATGCATTTAAACATAGCATTAATAAATGAATGATGCCTTTTATTAAGAATATGAATTCATACATATGAAATGCATCCCTTTTACATGGGCTCTAGGGCATACTCTCTAACAATCTCCCACTTGTACTAGAACCAATCACTCATATGTCTTAGATCTTTGCTTTTTATATGGTGATCGTGCTTTATTATGAAAAGTCCTTTAGTGAGGGGATCCACCACATTATCTAGGGGCCCTTTCTATTTTCACATCATTTATAGCTACTATTTCTCTTATGAGATGGTAGCATTTGAGAACATGCTTGGATCGCTGATGAGACCGTGGTTCCTTTGCTTGTGCAATGGCTCTATTGATGTCACAATATAAAGGAATCGTATCAACAATGCTAGGCACCACTCCTAGTTCAGATATAAACTTTTTGATCCATACTGCTTCTTTGGCTCTTTTTGAATCAGCAATGTACTCAGCTTTTGTCGTGGAATCAGCAGTTGTTTCTTGTTTGGAACTCTTCTAACTAACTACCCCACCTCCCATTATGAACACAAAACCAGACTATGATTTACAATCATCTTTGTTAGATTGGAAGCTAGCATCTGTATACCCCTTTACTTCCAAACTATCCTCCCCATATACCAAGAATATATCCTTAGTCCTTTTTAAGTACTTAAGGATATTCTTGACAGCTGCTAGTGTTCCTCTCCAAAATTGGATTGTAATCTGCTTGTGACACTCAAAGCAAATGCTACATCTAGATGTGTACATAACATAGCATACATGATAGAACCAATTGCAGATGCATATGGTATTCTATTCATGCTCTCTCTATCCTCTAGTGTCTGCGGACATATAGACTTAGAAAGGTGTTTTCCATGCACCATGGGTATAAACCCTTTCTTAGAGAGATCCATATTGAACCTCTTTAATACTTTATCTATATATGTACTATGAGAAAGACCTAGCAACCTATTGGATCTATCTCTATAGATCCTTTTTCCCATAATATAGGATGCTTCTCCAAGGTCTTTCATGGAGAATTGCTTGGATAACCATATTTTAATAGATTGCAAAAGAGAAACATCATTTTCCATGATCAATATGTAATCTACATATAGAACTAGGAAGACAATTGCACTCCCATTGACCCTTTTATACACCAAGGTTCATCTTCATTCTATGAAAAACCAAACTCTTTGATTGTCTCATTGAATCATATGTTCCAGCTCCTAGAGGCTTGCTTCAATCCTTAAATGGATCTTTGAAGCTTATATACCTTTTTGCCATTTCCTAATGTGAATCCTTCTGGTTGTTTCATATACACACCCTCAGTAAGATTTCCATTTAGGAAAGCTATCTTCACATCCACTTGCCAAATCTTATAATCATAATGAGCTGTAATGGCTAAAAGTATTCTTATAGACATAAGCATCGCTACAGGAGAAAAGGTTTCATCATAGTCAATACCTTCTTTTTGACGATAACCTTTTGCTATTAAGCGAGCTTTATAGGTAACTATATTAACTTCCATGTCGATCTTCTTTTTGAAGACCCATTTGCACCCTATGGGTTTTATCCCTTCAGGTGGTTGAGTTAAAGTCCATACTTTATTCTTATACATGGAGACTATTTCAGACTGTATAGCCTTAAGCCATAAATCATGTTCTAAACTATTCAAAACTTCTTGATAGCTTGTAGACTCATTGTCCTCTACTACAGTTATGCCTCTATCCGAGTCAATGTGAAATCCATATCTCATAGGGATAAAACGTATTCTAGTAGATCTTCTAGGATTTTGTGTATAATTAGGTTCAACTGTAATCTCATCATTATGAAATTCAGTCTCGGGTTCAATAGGTTTTTCTACTTCTATTTGTGGGTCTTTAACTTCACCAATTTTAATTTTACTCCCACTATCCTCTCGTAGGAGAAATTCTCTTTCCAAGAAGACAACATGCCTTGAAACAAACACCTTTTGTTCTAAAGGATGGTAGAAATAATATCCAAACATTTCTTTTGGATATCCCACAAATAAACATTTGTCAGACTTAACATCTAGTTTGTTTGACAATGTCCTCTTCACATAAGCAGGACAACCCTATACTTTCATGTGAGAAAGTGTGGGTTTTTGTTATTCCACATCTCATATGGAGTAACATCAACTGATTTACTAGGAACTCTGTTTAACACATAAACAACAGTTTCTAGTGTATATCTCCAAAAGGACTTAGGCAAGTCTGCTCGGCTCATCATAGATCTAATCATATCTAATAGTATTTGATTTCTCCTCTCAGATACACCATTATGTTGTGGTGTATATGGTGGAGTCCATTGAGATAAAATCCCATTATCTCTAAGATAATCTTTAAATTCTTGGTTTAAGTATTCTTCACCTCGATCTGATCTAAGTGTTTTAATACTCTTGCCAAGTTGCTTCTCTACTTCATTTCTGAATTCTTTGAACTTTTCAAATGCTTCTGATTTATATTTCATTAGATAGATATATGCAAACCTGGAATAATCATCTATAAAAGTAATGAAGTAGGAGTAACCTCCTCTGGCATGTGTAGTCATTGGACCACATACATCTGAATGTATTAAGTCCAAAACCATTTTAGCTCGTTCTCCTTTACCAATAAAGGGAGCTTTTGTCATTTTCCCCAATAAACAAGACTCACATGTATCAAATGATTTATAATCAAATGATCCCAAATCACCTGACTTGTGTAATTTGGTCATACGTTTCTCATTTATATGGCCTAAACGACAATGCCATAAATATGAGGTATTTAGATTATCTTATTTCATTCTCTTGGTATCCACATTATGCACTTCTTTAATTAAATCAAGAACAAATATTGTAGCACCCTCTATGCCTATTCCCAATTCTTACTATTTCTTAATTAATTCTACCATTTTTACTTTTATCTAATTATCAAAAAAAAATCGGCAATATAACGACTTAATTTTCTTAGTTTCCAAATCTGTAAAAAGATAGAATTTACACTCCCAATTATATTTCCTCCAACTCCCAAAACTCCAGGCAACAACTCAGCACATCTATATCATTATCCATCCTTCACACTCACATACAAAATATAGATAAAATCCATTCATACACATCACTTTCCATTATCCACGTTCACACGTGTCAAATTTTTCTATAATATTTATATTACAACCCATATAAATAAGTTCTCAAACTTATATATATACATTACAAAATTATTACACAAGCCAAAAATCCAACTACCATATTTATTACAGTACATGCCTTCTATTAGTCTTCATTGCTGGGCTTACATTCCTATCCCTGCACGCAGTCACAAAACTACACGCTAAGCAAACTAGTTGCTTAATGTTGGATGTATGTACATAAAATTTCACCTACTTAAATATTCAATTAACAGTCACTTTTTTTTTCTTATAATAATTTAATTAAACTTTTACTCTTTAAATAAATTTACCATTTAATCTATATACATAAAAATTATTATCCATTTATTTTGAAATATATTATTCCTATTTAATTTTAATAATTTCTCGCTTTAATTGTTGAATTACCTCTTTACCACTTAAGTTGACTTTTTCCTTTTAGTTGACAAAATTTGTCTTTTTCTTTAAACTAACTTATTTAAGTTCAATTTAAACCCAATTAACTTCTTTTAATTATTATTTAACTTTAATTATTCAAATTGCATTTTAGTCTCTAAAATTTTCTTTAGGATGGTAAATTATGATTTAGTCCCCAAACTTTAACTTAATTACGATTTTGTCCCTTTTTATTAAAATGTCCATTTTACCTCTTATTACTATATATATATATATATATATATATATTTTCTTTAGTTGACCGCTTTACCCCTGAATACTCGCATAATTACAATTTTACCCTTAATTACTTAGTTAATCTAATTTTTCATTATTTTCCAATTCTTTTCACATTAATAATATTTTTATCATCATTATCTTTCTTTTTACCTGGTATACATTAAAATTTACCAATTTTCCCCTAGTATACAACAGTGGGCTACCACTAGACTAGTTAAACGGAACAGAATATCCCATACACTGGAGGGACTATACCACGAAGGTATGATATTCTACTCCAGTATCATATCAAAGTGAGCTGGCTAATATCAGTCCCATACGATTACAATTACAATACCCATATCCGATACAACAACAAAATCAGAGATCTGTGGGGTACTAAAGTACCCCTATGGCTAGCCACACTATCCTAAAGCCCTGGTTACTCGACTAAATACTAAGGGCAATACATTCATGATATTTTTTATCTCAATTATTCTTATCACAATATTATAATCACTTTTTAGCATAATTTTTTCTTATATAAATTTGTTACTTAGTACATCTTCGTATAATTGTATTTCATACCATAAAATTTAATTAAGCATACCATTCCACATATAATCCCAGTCGGCCACAAAGAAAAATTCAACTTCTAAATTCTTCATTCCTCAAATTTCAAGCCACACATGTTTTAATATTTATCTCATAACATAATATAAAGAATTACTTCAAATTCATGTAATTATCCATTAGTTACCATACTTTCCTTCATTATGTAACTATTACATAATAAGTATAAATTCTTATATTTAAGTTTTGTCATCATAATTTCATTCTCCACATCTTTAATTAGTTGTTTATCATCAAATGCCCAATTTTATATTTTTCTACATTAAGGCATCCTTGTTAGAGAGTATGCCCTAGAGCCCATGTAATAGGGATGTTTTTCATATGTATAAAATTTATATTCTTAATAAAAGGCATCATTCATTTATTAATGCTATGTTTGAATACATGAGTTTGTAAATCTTAAATTAATAAATGAAGTCCTAGATATTATAAACACAGTGCAAAGGCAATCATGAAGGTGTTCATGATGTGAGATGTCTATTGAATGCAAATGTGTTAATATCTAAATATCCCTAGTCATAGAATTAACAAGATAGGACATTGTTAATTCGGACAGACTAGCACATGTTATGCTTCTTGAATGGTTCAAACAGTGGCTCTCATAACTGTAATTATGGAAGATAATCAAAGCTAACATGTGGATGCTTGTTAGAAGAACAAGTTCATTGGAGACCTGTAAAGAGAATCCTCACATGGATATGTTAAATCTATGTCAGTGAGGAATCTCTTCATAGCGGTTGTGCAAGTATCCTTAGACTTGAGATCACCAAAGTTATCTTAAGTAGCAGGTGGTATACTTTGACTCCATAACTGATTACTTCCAACTGGGAGTGAACATAGTTAGGAGATTGGGTATATCATAACCTACTTGAAGATAGTTGAGTGATTAACAAAGGATTCACCATCCCAGATTTAATAAGGGAAGTTATCTCGCATGATTCTATAATTACCTTGTTCAGAGAATCTCTGGCCAGAGTAAAATGCCAAGATGGATAGAGATCCATAGAGGGCATTTTGGGAACAATGGTTAAATTAATAGAAGATACATAATTAGATTTATATGAGTTGACAGAAATCCATACTCAAAATCTAATTGAGATAAGAATGGTGAAAGGAGTAATTGCACTGTAATTATTTCTATGGAAGGGTATAGTCAAACCACTTGACTTTCCTGATATTTGGGTAGTCATGATGCCTAGCTAGAGGCTAATCATGACTTGTATAATGATGTATAAAAATATCAATAGGGATTGATAAAATTATTTAAAGGTGTTTAAATCATGTGAGTTTTGAATAGAACTCACAATTACATATTATACTGCCAACATGGATAGGAACCCAATAGGTCACACACATATAGAGAAAAAGGATAAAATGGTAAAATGATAAGGATAATAATATTTGATAATATTATAAGGGTAGAGAAGTGAATAAGATACTAATTAATTAAAGAGTTTAATTAATTATGATCAAGTAAAATTGTCCGCGAAACTTTTGAGAAATGTTCTGTAAGTTGGACCTAATTGAAATAATGTATTTCATGATTAATTATTATTGTCTTATAAGTGTTATAGGACTACTATAAGTGTTATAAGACTACTATAAGTGTTATAAGACTAATATATTAATTAATAAGTCCATTGGAGGAGTTATAAAGGGGCTAGAGGAATGGAGCTGGTGTTGAAGCCCTTTTGTAGAGGGCCACACGCCAACTCCATACAGAAGGCTTTAGAGGTCTTTTTCTTGCACCAAATTAATTTATATATGTTAAATAAGTGTTATTGAACTCACATATTTAATTTGGTTGGATTTGGAATCCATTTGGGTATTTAAATCCAATTTGTTGCACAAAAGGCCTAGTTTGTGGGTTTTGTGCATAGTCTTTTATGAAAAGGTTTAAATTGGATTTAATTAATCCCAAATGATTATAATTAATTCTAGAGGCCCAATTAATAATTCTCCAGCAATTTTAAAGAGCCCAATCTCATTAAGGAGTTGGAATTTAACCTAACTATAAAAGGCCAACTAATGAGTAATTAGGGTAAAGTGATTAAACAAAAAGGAAAAACCTTTTCTCTTATCCTCTCTCTCTCTTTTGTGCCACCTCCAAGCTAGCTTCTTGGAATTTCGTCCAGCCCTAGTTTGATACCAATTTTTTGGTTCAATTTTTCCTTCTCTAGTGTGGATTACTCATTGGAGGTGTTCGATTTTTGACACTGTGGTTTGCGACAACCCGGTGCGAAGTAAAATCAACTGTTCAATAAAAATCAAAGGTGATTTTTCTTATTCTCATATAGTTATATTGTGTATTCATGGCAAGATAAGATCTAATGGTTAAAAATTTTAAAATTTTGCTCATGTATGCGATGCATGTAACCGTTAAACTCTAACAATCCTAAGGTACCATATTTGGCCACATGACTTCCATATCTTTTAATTTTAATTTCTTCACTTAATTAAGTTTCTAACAACTTATTATAGCATTATATCATATTATCATAAATTATTTCACACTAACATATAATTAAACATAGTTACATAATAGAAAATTTAGGGAATTTCAATTAAAATAGTGAAATTAAATGTAATAAGCATCCACTAACCTCACTATAGCTTGTTTGGCACCTAGATCTCCTTCTCCTTGCCCTTTCCCTCTTTTCCTTCCTTGTTTTCCTTTCTTTCCCCTTAATGGCCAAAAATTCAAAGAATTTAAACACCACATTAGCTCATCAATTTAAGTAATATAAAATCAATAATACACTCTCCTAGTCCTATACTACATGCTATTAAAATTTCCCTTTTAATTTCTACTCAAATCTCACAAAATCCTAAATTTTCATCTTAGAGTTTTTACCTTAATAACTTGATCTCTTGGCCTCTCGTTGTTGCAAGTCCTAATTAGAGTGAAAGAGGATTAATTTCTGAGTATAAGAATAAAATTTGGGGGCTGAAATCAAGAGAGAGAAAGCTTAGTTGAAGAAGAAATGAATAAAGGTAAAGGAAAATGGTGTCTCAATTATTATGGAAAAAGGAGAGGAAAATGATGGACTTTTAAGGTGAATTCTAGATATTTTGCTGCTTATATAGGGTACTTTAATCATGAAAAAGGAAGGGCCAAGATTCAATGTGTAACTATTGAATCTAACGGCTTTAATTTTTTCCACATGTCACTCATTTAAGCACTTAGGCTTATCCTACTTACTTGAGCTCACATTCACTTGATTACAGCCATAAATTAACAATTCCCATGAAATTTCATGGTCAAATTATCTAATTTGACCCTCCGATTGACTTAATTTTGATTTTTCACTCCGAAATATGAATTTTCGATTCTGATGTTGGATTGTCCTGAAATTTTGTCCGAGTGCCATTATATATTATAAAATATATGGTAAAAATTTCAACCCATTCCGACATTATTTTGATATACTTTTAGCTTAGATAACTTGTGCGCCCAGTCCGAAACCTGAATTTTCAAAATTACCTGAATTATCATTTTTTAGTTCCCCTGATGTCAATACACTATTTATAGCATATATATAAAATTTGAAATCAATAGGAGATCCCTAAGGTCTCCCAATAGTTAGTCAAAGTCTTGGTCAAACCTACACCGAACAGTGAAATTTTTCTTCTTTTACCCTTTTGAAAGTCTATTTGACCTCAATTTCCACCTAAATTGTACCATTTAACTCTATTTAACTTGTATTTCCATATTTTATGTTAAACTCATACTACC